>OY723268.1:2137640-2288640 GCA_963210315.1 Rhynchopus euleeides
CCAGCGGGGTGGGTTGTCCGGCAGTGAGGCCAGGTCGGACTGATGGGGCGCAGCGGGTCGCGCTAGCGCTGCGTCCCACGCGCAAACAGTTGGGGATACCCCGAGGCGCTCACGTTCCAGCACATCTCTGCGGGCGACTATCGTGCTCATTAGGTGGTGCAGGTCCTTCGCCCGCACCGTACCGGATAGGGGTTTCGGTATGATGCCCCAGTTGGCTAGGCAGGGCGGCCATGAGAGGCGCTCCTCACAGAGACCCGCGTACCGCTCCCGGGCACGGACGTCGTTGTGGGCAGGGCATTCCCAGAAGAGATGCGTGACGGTTTCGGGGGAGCCCGTATCGCAATTCCGGCAGAGGCGGTCGCTACCCGGCTCCGGCTGTGTTGCTGTGAGGGGTAGGGGCACCTCACCCGAGTCGTCGAGGACATCGAACTCGGACGGGGCTGAGCTCGACGAGTCGTCGTCATCATCGGTGTCACCGGCAGCGTCGCCGTCCGCGGGTGCTGTGGCGTGGTCGGCAGCGGTCACAGGAGGTGGAGTAGGAGCGGTCGAGCGCTCGGCCTCCGGCCCGTCAGGCGCGGAGTCCGTCGCAGCCCCAAGCTTATTGCGTCCCCAGCGGTCTGCCAGGAACACGCCCCCAACAATAATGCAGCGCATCGCAGCGGCGAGCACAGGATCCCCACATGATTGCCAGAAGTCGTTTGTCAGCACGGTGTCAACGCCGTCCTCCACACCGCCGAAGGAGGGTCTGGAGATAGCAAGCCTTCGCCAGATGTTGTGACGCAGCGCCTCGCGTAGCACATGGTTCCGTGCCGCCACTTCGAGTGAAAGCAGTGGTTCGGAACCTCCTGGAGCAGATATGAGGGAAACATCATCGCCGCAGGTGAGGGAGGCCGGCGGCAGTCCTTTTTTGAGCGCAAGCCCGATAGGCCCGAGGGGGACGTCGATGCGTGTTTTTTGCGCATACATGGCCCGGATGCGGTTGAATCGCGGGATCAATTCTGGTAGGCGGCGGCAGGAGTCTAGAAGTAGGAGCAGCATGCGATACGGCACTATGATTCCTGGGTGAAGGAGGTGTCCCTTCGAGGCAATGGAGAGGGCCGCTGCGGTGCTGCGGGAGGGATGGCGGTCACCGTATAGGCAGTTTGAGGCTCGGGTCTCTAGGTCGCGGAGGACCCGGTGGTCAATGGGCGCATACCAGCCACCGAAGATCGCTCGGGGCATGACTGCGCCAGCAATCAGGCCGTGTCGCTGCTCAAAGGTCGCAGGCGAGCTGCCCAGGCGGCGTAAGGGGGCATGCGCTTTACTCGCCCGTCCGTCGTCGCCGCGGTCTATGAACGCTGGTGACACACAGACGCGCACGCCTAGTGCAGGTGAGGCGGTTTTGGTGGGGAAGGTGGCCCCATTTACAGCGATGGTGCCGACATATCGAGGGCGTGCGCCAGAGGAGGGGTCCACGCGATGCACGCCCATGGCAATGGTCTTCTTTTCGTTTAGGCGCATTCCCGTTATTGCGCAGAACTCGCCCGTGATGTCCGCGCCACGTTGTGTCAGCGCCTCAGAGACACGCGAGATGATAGTGGCGTCATCCGCGTACGATATGCTGAGGGCCCCCCCGCTCTCTTCCTGGATCGCTTTCACCAGGACGGAGAGCAGCGCGTTGATGAGGACGACCGACAATGGGCAGCCCTGAAGAATTCCGTTCGTCACATCGAACTCCCCCCCCACTCCGAGTGGGGTCTTGAAGCGACGGCGGAGGCGCGAGTACATCGCTTCCAGCGGCCGGAGGATGCGCTCGTGCAGCCCCATTGCACGCGCCAGCTCCAGGACTAAGCGCTGGGGTACCCTGTCGAAACATTTCGAGAAGTCGAGCGCCAGGAGGTAGATCGAGGTGTCCGTGTCCAGGAGCGTTTCCTCAATCTGGGTCGTGAGGTCCATCAGCGCGTCGTCGGCGCGGTGGCCGGGGCGGAAGCCGTGTTGAGAGGGGTCAATCCAGCCCTCCTGCCATACGACAACATCCTGCAGACGGCGGCAGGCCCATATGCGGTACACCAGGCTCGTGACCGTGATGGGCCGAAGTCCGAGCGGGTCGCCAGCGTATTCGCCCTTGGGGATGAGCGTCACCAGTGCGGTTCTCAGCGCCTCGGGCCAAGAGCCGGTACGCTCGATGCTGTTGAAGAGGGCTGCAAACCCATCCATTAGCCCCACCGGCAGAAGTGCAACCTCTTCCAGTCTCCAGCCGTCGACGCCGCAGGTGCCCGACTTGGACTTCGCTAGCTTCATCTGTGCCAGCGCGATGAGGTCTGACCCCGTGATGTCGGATATAGTCATCGGAGTGTGGTGTACGTATTTCCCGAAGCGCTCCATGAACGGCGCAAATTCGGGTTCCCCAACGCGATCAGGGTACAGCCGCAGGATGCTGTCCCAGGCTCCTTGCAGGATGCTGTCCATCTCAGCGAGGTTGGCGGTGAAGGTCCCGTCCGGTCGCCGCACCGTGTCGGCAGTGCTGGGCGTCTCTCCCTTCAGCATCGCCACGACACTCTTCGCATCCTCACGGCAACGTCTCCGGAAGTCGTCGCGGAGCAGGCCTCGGCGCTGGTGCACCACCTCAGAGAGAATCCGTCGGCACTCCGCGCGCGTCCCGTGGAGGAGGCGTTGGAGCACCGCAAGGGGCGGGGTACCGTCGCGCCGGCCGCCAGCCGGCACATCCTGGTTGGTGGGCAGCTCACATACCAGTGTTCTGCACTTCTCCCAGCAGCGTGAAACATCGTATGGCAGCAGGCCGTTGCCAAGACGCATGCGGGCGCCCACCAACTCCTCTAGGCGTCGGATGGCAGCGCGCAGTTTCAGCTCACGGCAGGACGCGGCTCCCAGCCCATCCGGTGCCCGTGATTCCCTCGCACACAGGCGGACCTTCCGTGGCTCGCGTACATCCCCACGGCCGATGTAGGCGCGGGAGGCACCAGCTGAAAGTCCCGCCAATTGCACGAGGTAGGTCTCGCACGCTTCGCAGAGCAGTTTCCAGGCATTGTCAAGGTCGCCCCGCCGCAGGGCTCCCTCGAACCCCGAGAGGGATGGAGTAGGAGGGGGCGCGGTGGTATCCCCGGGGGGGGCCCGAGGAACGCGGATTTGCTTGGGGACCCTGTATTTGAGGCACGTCTGGTCGAAGACCTGAACGTCGAGAGTCATCGTCACGCAGAGGTGGTTCGGCACTCCCACGTCCCGAACATCGCACGCCGTAAGGGCCTGCGCTGCGATCGGGTTCAGCAGCGCGTAGTCGATACGTGTCCCCTCGCATGTAGTGGAGGTGAAGGTTGAAGGGGGCGTGGTGCCGGTGGCCTGTGCGGCCAGTGCCGCAGCATCGGCCCAGTAGTTGTCCAGTGCATGTGCGAGGGTGGGCGACGCATCCCTGTCGGTGTTGAGGTCGCCCATCACCACTACCGGCACGTCGCCCAAGCATCTGCCGTAGTCTAGCAGCACCGCATGCAGGAGTCGCTCCCGTTCGGCGAAGGTTTTCCCAGACTTGCGCCGCTTCTGACCCGACGGGGCGTACACGCATAGGACGTGCAGGAAGGAGCTACCATCTCCGATTGCCACCTTTGCGTGTACAAAACGGCCATCGCTTGCAAAACGTTCCAGTGTCGTGGGGGTGGAGAGGCGCACGAGCGGGGCGGGCTTCCGCGCAAGGATGCCGACTCCGCCTTTGGTGCCTTTCACAAGGTTGCCTTTAACGCCGTCGCGGGGTGCACCCCAAGCCGTGGACCATATCCGCTCCTGGGAAAGGTGCGTCGATACCTCTTCCTGCATGTGCTTGGTCAGGGCAGTTTCTTGTAGACAGACGATGTCGGCAGGGATCAGCGTGATCTTCTCGAGGTGAGGAAGCAGCGCCGTCACATTCACGGAAGCCAGGGTGATAGCGGGGCCTGGGTTCGTCTCGATGTCCCCGTGCGTGGGGAGGCGCAGATACGCAGCATCTGCGAGTCGCTTATCCCGGGTGGGAAGTCACTTGTGCAGGTTTGCACAGCTCGCGCATGCCACCTGATTGCATCCCTCGCAGCTTTTCAGCGTGTACTGCCTGCCCACGACCGCTTCGCACAGCTGGCAGCGGGTGTTCATTGTGGCCTTGTACCCGACGCCCCATTGGTGAATGTGGATGCTCACATTCCTCTTGCGGATCGGGGAGACGTAGTCCATCGCGTCGGACACCGCAGAGCTGATGCGCTCCCCCCAGCCCTTCGACGAAGGCTGCCCCAGCATCTCGTCGATGTCGTCCTCCTCTTCGGCCCCGTCGCCCCCGGAGACCACCCGACGCCGCTTGCCGTTGGCGTCCGCACGCGGGGCACCGTCCTCCCCGTCAGCTGAGAGCATGTCGGCGGAGCTCTCGTCGTCAACGTCGTCGCCCCCGCCGGCGGCAGGAGGAGGGGCCGCGGTCTCATCTGCGGCGGGTTCAGCCTGGGCCGCGGCTGGCGGTGCCTGTGGAGGCGGCGGGGGGTCCTGCGGAGGGGCCTGCGGGGAGACCTGCGGGGGGGCGATAGGTGTCGTCGGTGGGGATGACACGTAGCGCTCCGGCAGCTTCACCTTGGCCGGGGGGCCAGCCGCGGGCGCGGGCTTGAACCGCCGCACATCCTGCGGGGGGGCGTCCTCTTTCGCCCATTCCCTCACCCAGAGGGAGGGGCGGCCCGCCCTCGTTATACAACTAAAGGGGGGGGGTGTTGGCGCCGTTACGACGAGCACGCGCTGTCCGCTTTTAGCGCGCGAGTTTATCACACTCGCGTTCCAGCCATTTCCCGCCCGCCGCAAGTCGAACAGGATGTCGTCGGCGTGCTCTTGCCCACGGGCCCCGGATACCACCCATTTCATGAGGGGGTCACGAGCCGGTTCAGCTTTATCTCCGAGGTTGGCGCGCACCGCCTCAGCCTGCTGGGGTGTCGCCACGCGAACCGACAGTGTCCTCACGCCGTACACCAGACCGAGCGCAGCGGGTCCCAGCCCCTTCGCGGCGGCGCGTGCCTCCGACAGTGTTGTACCCTTGCAGAGGGGAATCGCCGCGTACGGCTCGCGGCCGCCGGCAAATTGCAGCTCCTTCCAGAAACAGCCTCCTGCCCCCGACGCCTGAAGGAGGCTGGTGACAGCCTCCCGTGGCACACGCACCATCGCGTCCACCCGGCCCTTGCGCCACTGTGGCCGCCACACCTGCTCCGGCCGCACCCGCACCTTGCCGGCGTCGCTCGCCGCCCGCCGCGCCAGCCCCTGCAGGACCGTCAGGCTGTCGGTGCCCGTCGTCAGCGCGGTCCACGTGTCCTTCGACGTGTGAGCCGCGGCCACGCAGAAGACGAGCACCCTCGTCCGCTCCTCCCCCCGTGGGACGGCGTCGACATGGGCAACGCCCGGCACGCCGTCGCTTCCCGCCGGCACCCCGCTGTTAAAGGGGATGTTCCCCGCCGTCGCCACCCACAGCGGGCGCACCATCCCACCCACCAGGGTGAGCATCTCCTCCGACGCGCCGGCGAAGCGTGTCCCGCAGATCACAGCATAGGCACGCTGCGAGTCCTCCGCTACCGCTGCCTGCGCGAGTTCAAGCAGCTCCTTCGCGCGCTTCGCCTGCTGCGCGAAGAGGAGCCCGCGCGGCGCGACCCCGATCTGCGTGGCGGCAATTGAAGCCGCCGGGGGGGCCGCGAGGGCCGGGGAGGTGGCACGGGCGGCTTGCGCGCCATCGTCACCCACCCGGATCCTTGCTGGGGGGCCGTCGCAGCCGGCCCCTTCCGCTGTTGCTGCTGCCCTTGCTGTTGCTTCGGCTTCTGCGTCGGCTGCTGCTGCTGCTGCTGCGCCGTGGTGTGCGGATGCTTTGTCGATGATGCCTCGTTCGACTTCTTCTTCGGTTGTTGTTGCGCCTGCTGTGGCGCCTGCTGATGCTGATGTTGATGCTGATGCTGCTGCTGCTGTGCGGGTGGCGCCGCCATCGGCGGGCTTGCAGAGGTAGTAGGTGTTTCACCACCCAACAGCGTCACGAGCAGCGCGCCCTGCTGCTCCATGAACGTCATAACGACGTCCAGTTCGTCCTCCGAGAGTTTGCGCCCGCTTGCGAGAAGCTGCTGCGTCGACGCCTGCAGCCGCTTGATCCTCGCGATCATGGCCATTGTAGGCCGGGGCGGGGGAGTTGGTACCAAGCACGGGGGGAATCAGGCACGGGATGACGGGGGGGAGGGTCCGGGGTATGATGTGTGTGTTGAACGGGGTGGCGGAGGGGGCGCGGCAAAGGGCCGGACCCCCTCCTCCTGAAGTGGGACTCCACCAGCCGCGGGGCGCGACCAATGAAGTACAGTACTCTCTCTCTCTCTCCTCTCTCTCTCTCTCTCTCTCTATCTCTCTCTCTCTCTCTCTCTCTCTCTCTCTCTCTCTCCTCTCTCTCTCTCTCTCTCTCTCTCTTCTCTCTCTCTCTCTCTCTCTCTCTCTCTCTCTCTCTCTCTCTCTCTCTCCTCTCTCTCCTCTCTCTCTCTCTCTCTCTCTCTCTCTCTCTCTCTCTCTCTCTCTCTCTCTCTCTCTCTCTCTCTCTCTCTCTCTCTCTCACTCTCTCTCTCTCTCTCTCTCTCTCTCTCTCTCTCTCTCTTTTCTCTCTCTCTGCGGGTTCTCCCCCCCACCCTTTTCATGCTTGGAAAGGACACAGACCACGTGTCCTTGACACACACACATGCGGGACGAACCTGGCCCAGGCACACGTGCCCAATTTTTCCCTTTTTGTGGAATGCAACTGGTCCCGCATGCAACGCAACCAGCCCCCCCCCCCTCAGTGGTCTACATTCTGTGACACACACACACATTGTAAGGCAGCAAAGGCCTTCAGTCTATTGCGCAGAAGCAGCTTCTCCCATCCCCCCCTCTCCCTCCAGGCTGGGTGTTATCTCGGTGCTGAACGGCTCAACGGTGCCGCACCCCTTGCTACTTCTGGCTGGCTTCCAGGATGGACGGGTTGTCGGGTGAGTTCAAAAGCTGAGATGTGAGGATTTTGGTCACCGGCACTGCGTATACCGGGTGATGAACCATGGAGGGGTGTACGCACCCGCCCCGTTAATATTCTTGGGAAGTGTGGAGAGTGTGAGGTAACCACCCCGAAACCTTTGAGCAGCCATCTCTCCCCGCAACCATACACGCCCCTACTCTGAATACGGAGCCCCAGACCCATGCGGGCTTGCCCTGGCCTCAGCAGCGTAGCAATTCCCCTTCTGGGCGCTGGAGCGCTTTCCCCTCTACACCCGTCGGCAGCGGAGCAGTGTGGTCCGGGGGGTGGTGGGCCCTGTGCCAAACAAGCTACTGTATTAGTGTTACACCTTAGTGAGAGGGGGGGGGGGGGGACACACTCTTTGTTGGGCCTCAGGCTCGCCCCTGCCCCTCAGGCTGCCTTGGTCCTGGCAATGCCTGGTGGGGCCGTGCCAGGGGGAGGGTGTGGTGTTGCGTTGTGTTGAGTTGTTGTGTTTGGAAGGGGGGCTGAAGGGCTGAAGCTCCAACGAGAAAAGCGGGTGTCTCACACACACAAAAAGAAGCTGCTATTTTCTCTCAAACAAAAAAATAAGCAAACCAAGCCAAAAAAAACAAACAGGCCTGAAACAACGCCGCCGTTATCGGCGGTGCTGCTTTAGCGACATGCCTCCCTCCCCCTCCCCCCCCTCTCCCCTAACTACCGTATACGTAAATATTTTGGAACGTAAATATTATGGAACGTAAATATTATGGAACGTAAATATTTTGGAACGCTGGTGGGTTGGCGTTCCAGATTTTTTTCGTTCCATAATATTTACAGGGCTTTCTGCGACTCGGGGACTTGGACCAGGTGATCGGACGGCATACAGAGTCCCTGACGGGACCTACTCGTGCACTTTTCGCGCGATTCCTGACGCAAGCCGTCCTCACCACCGAGTCCCCAACTGGCCCTGTAAATATTATGGAACGTAAATATTATGGAACGGACCGGCCAAAAATGGGCCCGTTCCATAATATTTACGTTCCAAAAGCGCCCTATCACTTCACAGCTACAACCGCTCTGATGAATTTCCTTTTGTTTGTTGCGTTGACGCTTCTACACACAAAACCTGAACTGATCACACCCTGAGCCTGATGAAGGGTGGGGTTAGTGTATAGAGCACGTTTGGTTGCAGCTGTGGTGGGGCGCTTTCCGCTCACACGAGTGTGCTTAATAATATTTACGTATACGGTATATACAGGCTAAGCAGCGCTTCTCCATATTGTCTCGAGAAAGCGAGACGAGACACAGGGCAGGATGGTGGGTAGGGGTTGGTGGCTGGAGGAGGGGATGTGGGTTGGGGTGGGGGGGGTAGGGTGGCCCCACCACCCCCCCCCCCTCCTCCTTCCCTTCGCCCTTCCCACAGCCCCTTCCCTTTCCCCTCGCCGCCACCACCAGCCCCCCCGGAACACACACGCCAAGATGCCAACCAACACCCGTTCTCTTTCTCCACCTCGCTCCCTCCTTTGTCATAACCCTTGTACCGCCTGTATTGTCGTGTATCATCCGTGAGGGGTGGCCCTTGCGCGGATGCCTTGCTGCTTTTTGTCTGTACCCTGAACCAATGGGCCTGTTGCCCTCTCGTGCAGTTGAGGGGCGGGGGGGGGGAGGGGAGGGGGGGGGGGAGGGTGTGTGCTTCTGAAACATTTGAATGTGTTTCAAAAACAAAATCGAAGGGGGTCCCTCAAAGATAAATCCCCCAGAGGGGGGGCCCTCGCTACCAGTCACAGCTCGTCAGTCAGTGAGGGGAAGTGGGCCGTGGCTCACTTCTTCTCACACAGACACGTTTGCTGTGTTGGATTAGCGGACGCACATCGTACAGAAGGTCCACGAGAGGCGACGCACGAGAGCTGATACGCTATGCTCACTCTCAGAGTCACACCTGGCAGCGAGGGCCCCCAAAGCCTTTGCTCGCTTGGCCCCCAGGGCTTGTCTTGAGGGTTTGGGCGCAAAGGGGGTGGGGTGGGGCACACACACCTCCGCGCCCCCATGCCACCTGCACCGCCACACCCACACATGCATTATTGGAAAGGAGGCAGGGGCCACGCAGCAATGTGAAGCAGACGTTTCGCCGCCCCTGGGTTCAGCAGCCGCTCCCCTCCCCACCCCTCCCTCCCCTGCCCCCGTGGGGGTCAGGGCGCGCGCTTTGCATTTTCTCATGCTGGCTTTGGTTAGGTCGGGTCACACTTCACGTTTTTTGGTAAAACACACCCCGTGTGGTAGAGAAAATACGGCAAGAGTCTCGGTGGGTCGGAAGAGCAGATGGTTCCCGCAACAGCTCCCGGGGAGCGGCGGGTATTTCGCATAGGATGCCGGATGTGTGAACACGTTTGTGCGGTTTGCCCTGTGTTGTGTGAACATATGTGTATGTGTGTGTGTATGCTCCACCCAACCCGACACATTTTCTGTACTTCAGACAGGTAAGGTCACTCGACACGCGGGGGGGGGGGGTTTTTTGTTGTGTGTTTTTTCTGCCAGCCGACATCACTAGCGCCAGCGAGAAAAAAAAAGGTGGAAGCGATCAATGCAAAAATCATCTGAAAGGAAGACTCGAGAGACTGCTGCTGTATTTTGTTGTTGTGTGGGTGCTTTGAGCCTGTGTGTGGCTGTCCCACACTCCCTTCACTGCCCACAGCACCCCTGCAGGCGCATCACGATGGGGAAGACGGTGGGGGTGGTCGGCGGGGGTGCCGCTGGGCTTGCCGCCTGCCGGTGCCTCCTCGAGGGCGGGCACCTCCCAGTGGTGTTCGAGGCATGCAGCGCGGGGGTCGGGGGCATCTGGCAGGGCACGAAGGCGTGGAAGCCTGTGATCTACGACGGGCTGGTCACAAACCTCCCGCATGTCGTGACGCAGTTCCACGACCTGCCATTCGACCCGAAGTATGCGCCCAAATCATATGTCACGTCTGAGCAGATGGGGTGCTACTTCGTAGACTACGCAGAAACATACGGCCTGATGAAACACGTCAGGCTCGGGGCGCATGTCATCAAGATCCGCCGCAACGCAGCTGACACCCTCTGGACGGTCACCTGGGTGACGGATGGCCAGGAGCATTCGCAGGACTTCGACGCCATCGTCGTTGCAAACGGGCACTACTCCGTGCCCCACACGCCTGTCATCAAAGGCATCGCAGAGTGGTCCCTCCACAGCGACGAGGTGACAATCTCACACGCTGCAGACTACCGGAACCCCACGCCGTACCGAGGGCGTGTGGTGATGATTGTGGGTGCGCGCGCCTCAGGCAGCGACCTCGCCCTCCAGATCTCGCAGGTGAGCAAGCTGGTGTACATCCTCGACCCCCTCTGCAAGCACATCGAGCAGCGCGGCAACCGGATACGCCTCCCCGCGCTGAACGAGGGTATCACGCGCGAGGGGTTCCCCATCCTGAGCAACGGGATCGTGGTGCGGAAGGAGCCCGTCACGGATGTGATCTTCGCCACCGGGTACAAATACTCGTTCCCCTTCCTGGACCTGCCGTCCCTCGGGATGCAGGTGACGCAGGATGGCAAGTTTGTGACGGGTCTCCTCAAGCACATGTTCCCAAGGAGCTACCCCGATTCGCTTTTCTTCCTGGGCCTGCCGATGGTGGTGGCGCCCTTCCCGCTAGTCGAGCCGCAGGCACGCCTCGTGTCTGCCATCCTGTCGGGCACAGCAGACCTGGAGGGGATCGACGAAGGTGTCGTCACCTCGCACACCCTGGGCGGCCTGCAGTGGGATTACGTCAAGGACATGCTGCGCCGCGCGCGTGTCCCCAATCTGGACAAGTCCGAGAGGAGGATTGACGTGGTGGAACAGATGTACAACCACCGTGTTGCCCACACACCCACCTTCCCTGGAGACCCGGACACATACCGCCGGATAGAGTACACTGTGGACTGGGGGACAGGGCGGTGGTCCGCAATGCACCCAAGGCTGTGAGCCTGGGCGGGGGTGGGGGGGGGAGGGGATGGCATATGCTGTGTGTGATGTGTGGGGGGGGGGCGGTGTGCGGATTTCGTGTGGGGTTATTCTTGAGACACTTGCCACCCCCCTTTCCCCCTCCCCCCCCCCCCCCCCCCCCCAACCACCCCCTTGACCTCCCGTGTGGAACAAAAGATGTCGTGTAAAGTCACGTGTGTGAAGTGTGAACTGGCCGTGTCTTGAGAGTCGTCCCCACCACCCCCCACACCTCTGCAACACACACAGCATCCAACGTAAAGTATCGTGATTTGTGCGGCGCCGTGTGAGCCCGCCACCCAAGCCTGTGTGACGAGAGCAGCAAGGTGGTGTTTGTGGGTCCGCTGTGTCGCCCCCTCCCCCCCTCCTCTCCCTCTGTGTGTGGGTGACAGGGTAGCGACAAGCGAACCCACTCACACCCCCACCCCCTTCCCCCCGGACAGCCCCACATCTCCTTCGATGCTCTCTCTCTCTCTCTTCTCTCTCTCAAAAACCGGACACAGCGTGACCGTTGGCGCGCAGCTCCCCCCTAAAAAGCTCCTTCTCCAGCCAACGCAAGCGCCAGCCCAAATCAAACGCCAGTGAGAGACACCCGATTTTTCTCGTTGGAGCTTCAGCCCTTCAGCCCTTCACGCCCCCCTTCCAAACACAACAACTCAACACAACACAACACACCACACCCTCCCCCTGGCACGGCCCCACCAGGCATTGCCAGGACCAAGGCAGCCTGAGGGGCAGGGGCGAGCCTGAGGCCCAACGAGTGTGTGTGTGTCTCTCTCCCTCACTCTGTCTCTTCCACTGTGCTAGCTTGCAGCAGACGTGGCTGCTGCAATCACGGGAGCCTTGCCCGCGCTGTGTCGGTGTGCCCTGCTGGAGGTGGGGGAGGGTTTGGCGGGGTGTGTGTCAACGGGAGGGAGCTCCGCCAGCCATCCAGGCAGGCAGGTCGAAGGCCCCTCACACGCTGATCACTGCCGCCGATGTGACAAAGCCCCCTGTGACGAGGGCATCGCCGCACAGCCGGGGGGACGAGGAATCTTCCCTGCCACACACCCCCCGCCCCCCCGTCCCCCCGCCCCCGTTGCGCTGCGAAGTATCGCTCGCAAGGGGAAAACATGAAAAATGCAGAAAAGCTGCCAGGGATTTGCCCCCCGCCCCCCGCCCAAATCCCCATGCAAACCCACCCCAGTGCTCCCAAGAATACGCGTTCAAGACGTCCTTCTCAGTCCGATTGGTTACTTCGCGCTCTGGAAACGCAAAAAAAACGGAACGAAGAGATTCCTGAAGGTGCGCACCATCGAGAGACAGGGTTTGTTGACCGCTTCCACCTTCAACCAATCACATGACAGCATACACACCACCACCACCACCCCCACCTCCACCCCCCTCTGGTGCCACAAGCAGGCGGCCCACACCCCACCCCCCCGCAGAGCGCCCTGCCCCCCACGCAATGGGGCAGCGCTGCTGCTGCCTGCGAGCGAAGTACGATGAACAGATCGATGACGAGCTCGAGATGACCGCACAAGGCACGGAAGGGTCCTCCCTGCCCCCATCGCCTGCAGTGCGGGGCATGTCGATCGACGCGGTGCGGCAGCTGCGGGCGCGGGGGTCGCGGTGGGACGACACATGGCGACCCGACGCCCCCAACAGCCCCCAGTTCCGCGTCGGCAGCGTCGAGGCACAGGTGGAGTGGATCCGGCTCTCGGACATCGCACGCTCACAGCTCGGCCGCGACATCAACATCGCCAGCCTCCGCCTCCTCCCCAACACGCCCTCACCCACCTCCGTGCGGCAAGGCCTCCTTGGGGACTGCGCCCTCGTCACCTCCGCAGCTGCCCTTGCCGCCCACCCTGCCCTGCTCTGCAGGGTTTTGGAAGGCAACGACGAACACCTCAACGCCGCAGGCGTCTACTGCGCCCAGATCTACCGCAAAGGGGAGCGAATCCGCGTTGTTGTTGACGACAAGATACCCTGCGTGAAGGGGAAGCGCCCCTACACCCCCGCCTTCGCCCACTGCAGCTCGCCCGGCGAGTTCTGGCTCCTCATCCTGGAGAAGGCTTATGCAAAATTCTACGGGTCATACCAGGCAATCAACGGGGGGAACATCGCGGAGACGATGCACGACCTGACTGGCTGCCCCGTGGAGGGGTACAACCTCCAACGCCTCCCCAGGGCAGTCGGGGGCGTGCCCGGCGCTGCGCGGCTCAGCCCCGAGGCTGCGGCGGTGCTGCGCAGGCTGACGTCTGCTGTGGAGAGGGGGTGCATTGTGACCGCAGGCATGCCTCCGACAGGCACGCCGCATGCGGTGCTGCCCAACGGGCTTGTCTCAGGGCACGCCTACACCATCCTCAGCGTGTTTGCCCTGCCTTATGTTGAGCGGGGGGTGCGGCAGGAGGTGAGCCTGGTCAAGCTCTACAACCCGTGGGGCACGCGCGACGGCGGGTTCTACAAGGGGGAGCGTGACTTCGGGATCCTGTCCCCCTTCTGGGAGCGGCAGGCGCACCTGCGGCAGCACCCCGAGGTGCGGTGGGACGCGCTGCGCGAGGGGGAGTTCTTCATGCCGGCGGCCTCCGTCCTGCAGCACTTCGAGCTGATCAACGTCTGCTACGTCGACGGCGCGGCGGAGGTGGGCGGGGGCGAGGGGTGGGCCGTGCGGAGCTTCGCCGGCAGGTTCGGGAAGCGGAACGCAGGAGGGAGCCGCCAGTTTGTATCCTTCCGACACAACGACGCCTATCTGCTGGAGGTGTCCCCTCCGAAGGAGCAGCAGCAGCAGGGCGAGGCGGGGGCGCCGAAGGCGTCCCCTGAGGGGGAGGATGAGGGTGATGAGAGCAGCGACGGCAGCCTGTCGCTGGCACGGCTGCGTGTGCTGGTGCAGCATAGGGAGCAGCGGGGGCGCGTGAAGCCGGGCACCATCAGCTATCCCCCGGCGGGGTTCTGCGTGCTGCGCGTGCCGGAGGGGAGGGAGCTGTGCACCCCGGAGGTGCTGATGGGGACGCAGCACCAGGTGCTGATGGACATGACCTTCTGGAACAGGCGCGAGGTGGCGGCGGAGCTGCTGCTCCCCGCGGGCCGCACCGCGGAAGGGGGCCCGCAGCGGTACCTCTGCGTGCCCTCGACATACTTCCCGGGCACGATGGGGGAGTACGCTGCACGCTTCTATATCAACGAGGCTGCGTCGGAGCCGCATGTCAGGGTGCTGCGAGCTCCGCAGTCGGTGCCACGTGTGACAATCACCAGCAAATGGCGCCACGTGGGTGACGAGGAGTACGACGTCTGCCTGGCGGGGTCTGCTGAGGGTACAGTCTGGGTGTGCGCCTTCCTGTGCCAGGAGCAGGAGGGGCAGAGCGGTGCCCCGTCCTCCGCCCCCCCGCGGAAGGCGCCCACGGCAGGGAGCAACACGAAAGGACGGTACGACATCAGCCTGCGTGTGAAGCCGCGCGATGGCTCGATGGTGCAGGCGAAGCGTATCGTGTACAGCAAGTCCACCGAGGTGCACGCTTCGTTTGAAGCGCAGAAGGGCGTGACGTATACACTCGTGCCCTGCATCCGGAAGTATGACCGTGAGAACATCCCCTTCGAGCTGGCGGTGCATTGCTCCGTGCCTGTGACAGTCACGAAGCGCACCGCAAGTTAGAAGTGTGTACACTATAGACAGGGAAGGGGGGGGGGGGGAGGGGGGGAGAAACTATGCATTCGCCCCCCCCCCCCCCTCTTCTTCTCTTCTTCTCTGTTTCCCTGCCTGCAGTGTTGGGTGCCATAACCGGGCAGTATTTTCTGTCCAGCAGTGACTTTTCCTCGAAGAAAAACGCTGCGCATTTCCCTCCCATGTGGAGCGGGTGGTCGGTGGTGCCCGTCCTCCGGGGCAGGGGGCGGGGGTGCTGCAGGGGTGGTGGTGGTGGTGCGGGGGGAGGGGACATCCTAACACATGTGTGCACACACACATAACCCATAACCCCCCATATATTATGTCCAGCGGTCCAGCGACCCTGGTGGGTTCTCTTGCTTCAGATGGGCCACTCCACTCCCACTCCCACCATCCCCCCCGCGGTGGCCAAGGGCAGGGCCCAGCTGCGATGAATGAATGTTACGGCTATTACGATGAATCACGCCAGTGGGGGCTGGGGGGAGGTGTCGGGAATGGGAACCCCGTCGGCCCGATTGGCAAGGCGGCTCTGGTTTTTTCCCCCCCAACCCCACCCCTTCCCCCCACAGGCCTGCAGCAAACAGGAACAGAAGTGCGTTGTGGCTTGGGACTCGGGGTTGTAAACTGACACAGTCTGGCACCACAATGAGGCACGGAGCGAAGGCCCTCCAAGGGTGGTGGTGGTGGTGGTGATGTTGCTGCTGTTGTTGTCACTTTAGGTGATGGGGTGATTGCTTAATACCCTTCTCTCTCGCCTCTCGGCAGTCCCACGCCCCCCTGCATCAAACTGCTGAGTGGCGGAAGACGTCAGCACTGCCACACCTCTCTGCAAGTGCACTGTGGCTGCCGGGTGGGGGATGGATGTGGTGGTGCGGCACGCCGACAGCGGGCGCAGCTGTGTCGTCGGTGTTCCGGATGGGGGGACCGTGCTGGGCATGAAGGCGGATGCGCTGGAGGAGATGTTCTCGGCAGCCCACGAGGCTGCAGGCATGGCGGCGTGCATCGAAGGGTGTGACGAGGATCTCGACGATGCGGAGTGCGTTGCCGACACGGGTCTGGAGGATGGGGGCGGCGTGAAGCTGGTGCGGCGCACCCCATGCATCAAGACACCGGCATCCTACAACACAGAGCACGGCAAGCGTGTCAAGTGCATCGCACTGTCGAGGTGCGACACGCTGTGCTCAGTTGGGTACTATGGTGGGCATGTCACCGTGTTTGACATCAGGACTGCTGATGTCGTAGCAGATCTCACGCACGGGCATTGGGCTGTTTCGTGCACTGCGTTCTCGGCATGTGGGACGTGGCTGGCAACGTGCTCCAGGCCCAGGACCAGGGACAGCACGGTCTACGTGTGGCTGACACAAACATGGGAGCATGCGTTGATTCTCGAGGATTACGGCAAAGAGATATGTAGCGCAGCATGGACGCACCGCGGGCATTTCGTGTCAGGTGACTATACAGGGAAGGTGCGTGTGTGGGATTTGGAGGACAAACCAAGTGTCACAGTGCTGAGGGGGCACAGCGGGCCTGTTTCAGCGATCGCAGCGTCAGCCAAGGCGATCTTCAGCGGGTCACACGACACCACCATCCGTGTGCACGCCCTCGGCACCCTCACCTGCACCGACAGCCTGTGTGAGGATATGGGTGGTGTGTCCGACCTGGCCCTGATCAACGATGAGCAGCATCTGGTATCAGCCTCGTCAAAGTGTCTGAGGCTGTGGTGCACAACCACCCTCAGCTGCATCCGCAGTGTGATACTGTCAGGCCGACCGAATCGGATGGCCGTGTCGCAGCAGGGTGGCATTCTAGCATACACCGACTGGAATCAGGACGATTCCGTGTTGCTCAACCTCGCGACGTTTGAGCGCTTGGGAAGAGTGAAGGTAAGGGGTGAAGGTGTTGCACTCAGCACCTGCGGGAGCCGGATCTTCACGCCAAGCAGCCTTTCTGTTACTGTCAGCGCTGTGTGTGACATGATTGCGGGCGACATAGCTCCAGAAGCGATGCGTAGTGTGCCTCCCAATCCCGGCATTTGACAAGTTTTGGAACAAGTCAAGAAAAACGAAACACGGTTCCTACGCTTGCGAAATACGATACTGGTGGGTAGGGCTGTTGTCTTTTGGCAACAACCGATTTCGTGAGTTCGCTTTTTGTCGCCTTTCCGCACTTCTGAGCGAAGCCCCCCCTCATAGCCCCTCCACTCACATTTCCTGTGCTTCAGACGAACACAGCGACACTAGCCGCGTCCGTTGCAGAGGAAGTGGCGGAAGCGAAAAAGCACCAATAGTTGAACACCCCTTTCCTTGACTCTACCCCCTTTTCCTTCTCCTCCTTTGCCAGTGTCTGATACGAACAGATTGGGGGCATTCGCTCTGTGCCAGGCTGTGTCGGTATATCTCCTTTTCGACTTCTCTTGTCTCGGCATCGCATCGCTTCTCTGTGCTTCAGACAGGGGACAACTCGCATACAAAGGCTTGCACAACAAGGTCTTAAGAGCTGAAGGGGTTTGTGTGGTGTTGGTCCTCGAAAGAGACTCCGCTTTCTCCAATGGCCTTTCAACCGGTGGGAAAGGACAGAACCCAGCTCACCCAAATCGGTACATTCAGTGTTGTGTCAAGAACGTGCAGAGGTGGTGGAATGCAAATCCTGCCCGGCAAAGGCAGGTTCAACGTACACTCTTCATTTTTTCCCCTTTTTATTTTGCAAGTGGGTGAAGCGCCTGCAACTCGACGACTGCTATCTTGGCAGAGCTCACAGCAGCGGGTTGTGTGCCTCATGTGCTCCCCACCCTGCCCCGCCCCTGCCCCCCTCCGTACGCAACTGAGACCACACTGCAGACCCGTGAGCTGCCCTCACACCACCCCTGCTTAGGTCTCACCGAATGTGCCACGCTTCAACACAGTACCGCCTTCGAGAGGCTCTGCCGTGTGCAGGTTGTCCTTTGCGTTGTCACACTGGGGCATACCGAGACACCTCACCAACCAGTTGTGAGCCCTTCGGCTGTGTCTTACCTGTCTGAAGTACAGAAAGTGGTGGAGCACAAGAAGAAAGAGAGAGGGAAGAGTTGATCGTATGGCAAACGGTGGGAAGCATTTCCCTCAACACCTATCCCTTGCAGGGACTGTGTTGGTTGCAAAAAAGTCACTTCACCATTCAGCAGCAACCGCTCTTAGCCTGTATTTCGTTTGTTTGATGCGTTGACGCTTCTACACACAGCATTTTGTTTGTTGCGTTGACGCTTCTACACACAAACCCTGAAATGATAATCACACCCTGAGCCTGATGAAGGGTGGGGTTAGTGTATAGAGCACGTTTGGATGCTTGCTGTGGTGGGTGACTTTCTGCTCACACGAGTGTGCGGAAAAAGTGTCACTTCAACTCTGCCGCTCTTTCTCTACTGTTGATACTTCGTTTGATGCGTTGACGCTTCCACACCCAGGACCCTCTTCCGGAGGGACGTGCTCGTGCACCGGTTGGTCATGTAATCATACGGTGCCGAGTGCGGGTTACGTGGTGCTGCGTGTTGGTATATGTGCTGGCTCGAGGCGGATTGCCCGTTCGGCTCGTGTTCCGCGCGTGTAGGTGTCAGCCCGCTGCTCGTCGGTTGGCACCCACTGGGGGTTGAGCCGCAGTCGCTTCGTCCGTGCCACGAGGAATATGCGCTGCAGTAGCAGGTTGCCTCTGTGGTTCGCGCAGTGCCCTCGCCGCATGCAAAATACTAGGGGGAGGTTGTCGATGTTGCACGTCACAGCGATGTCCTGTGAGTTGATGATGCGTAGCCCTTGCCACACGGCGAAGGCCTCCTTCAGGAAGATGTGCGCATCCCGATCTGCCCCGGTGAACACCCCTTGTGTGACCGTCTCCTCTCCCAGTTCGAGTATCGCCGCCCACTCCGTCGATGACGCGTCGGACCACAGCGTTGCCCGCGATGTTGGGTCTGCCTGGTGGTGCCAATTGTTATCGCGCATGAACTCCATCCGTGCTGCTGTCTCCCGGATCACTGAGTTCGGCACTCGTGTGTTGACATCCCACGCCGCGTTGTTGTCGTGCGCCCGGCGTCCTATGCGCCGGATGAAAGAGAGGATTGCGGGGGCGAAACACAGTGGCGCGCGCATGACGTATGACTGCCAGACGATGGATCCGAAGATGCGGAAGGCCCTCCGCGGCGTTGTTGTTCCCTCCAACGTCTCCGCCAGCTCCTCCCGCTGTGCCACCTTCGCCACCCATGCAGGGTCCATGCGGAATCTATGCTCCACCAGGTCAAACTGGATCCCGAACGTGCAGAAACGTTGCGTCGGCATCCCGTGGTCGGCATCGTCGAGGTTCAGGGTCGCGTTGACGTAGTCGCACCTTTCGCGGAAGACCCTGTACTTCGCCTGCACCTCGTCCAGTGTCTCGGCTGTGACCACGAAATTGTCTATCCAGACGATGCCGTCTCTTGGAGGGAGGAGCACCCTCGCACTCCGGTTGGCAATTGCTGGTGAGTGTGACCACCCCATGCACATCACCGACAGAAACGCTGGCACAAATTCGTCCCGCTTGTCCCCGAAGCGGATCCCGAAGTAGCGCTGGGTCTCCTCCTCCACCGGAAACTGGTAGAACCAGCTCCTCGCGTCAGCGAGCACAACCCAAGTTGACTCAGCGATGCGGCGCGTCACCTCCAGGATGTCGTCCAATCTCATGTCTGGCGGTCGCGCCATGTACGAGTTCAGAGTACGTGCGTCGACGATGAAGCGTGTCCCCCCTGACTTCTTCGGCACGGTAAAGGCTGGTAAGGTGAGTATCGCATGAGTACAGGCTATAGCGATAACGCCGTAGGCGATGAGGTCGTCGACATGTTTCAATGTATGGCGTGATATCATCCTCCACTTGTTTCTGAAGTGGTCGCGTGCTCCGGGGAGCAACGCATTCCTGAAGGCTTCGGGGTCTGTAATGAGGTCCAACACGCCTCGCAGTTCCTCGTTGGAGTCCAGCTCGCGGAGTCGCGCCAGGTTGAGGCGCGTGTCGCAGATCGGAGCAAGGCGGTCGTCTTCAGATGGGTCTTGCCTTTCATGGGCAGGTCGCACGATCTGTCCTTTGTGGTGCACGCCGACACTCTCCCCGTATAGATCGGCGTCTATGCCCGGTCCGTGTTCCGAGTCGGTGTCCGTCGTGTCGTCGGAGCTGTCGGTTTCTTCAGGAGGTTGGTATACTTGGATGGAGAGCTGAGGCCTGTGGTATGCCTTTGGGCGCTCTCTCGGCTGTGCGGCTGGGTCCCCTGCGCGTGCCGCGTCATCGTTGTGAGTCGGCCCGGGCCCCGCGCCGGTGCCGTCCTTTCCTCCACCGACCCCTGCTGCGCCGCCCCCTGTCGGGTAGTCATACCGTCGTAGTTCACGTGTGATGTCTCTCCTCCTTTTGTACGGGAAATGTGTGCTAAACTCTGGTCCCCTGTGTCTCACGCGCTCTTGGCCAGTTCTTTGGACAGTGCCGCTGTGTCTGCCACACGCTGTGTCGTTGCTGCTGGTATGTATCGAAACACCGCGTCGGGGGTCGCATGTCGCGACAGCATCATCAGCTTCTCGACTGGCACCCCGTTGCGTGCCAGATGGTGGAGGGCCCCCCTCCGGAGGGAGTGCGGCGTCAATCGGGCATCCACCCTTTTCACCGCCGCCGCGATGCATCGGTATGTCACGCTCGGGGGAAACAGGCTCCCTTCTGTCTTTAGCTCTTTCATACGGCTCCGCAGGATCTTCAGCATCTCCGGTGGCAGTGACATACCCGTTGTCTTCCCCAGCTGGAAGGGGTCCGACTTCGTGGTGGTCCACACGATGGTGATCTGGTCTGACTTCGCTTCCGTCTGGATGTCCCGCGTTGACAGTCGTTGCACATCCGACGCTCTCGCCGCCCCGTGCCACATCATCGCTACGGCCAGACGCACCAGCGGCCGCGGTTCCTGAGTCACTGCCTGTGCTGCCTGTTCTTGAGTCGCGGGGTGCGCCTGTTGTGCTGGCTTCAATGCTCCGCTGCGGCACAAGCTTCGCTTGAAGTCCCGTAGCACGTGTCCTTCCTGTTCCCACGACTCGAAGCGGCGCAGGCTCGCGATGATGTTGCCCAAGTACTGCAGTGCCGATGGGGCGGACAGTCCGTTGAGCCGCAGATGCGTGATCCACAGGGTGATCCCCTCCTCGTGTCGTAGTGTGCGGCCCTCCCCCCTGCACCACTCCTCTCTGAACTCGCGGTACCTCTCGTAGCTCCTGCGCAGAGCCGTCCAGTATGAACTCGACAGTGCGTTCCCCAAAGCCTCCTGCGTGGCCTCCATGATGATCAGCCTCATCTCGCTCGACAGTGGTTGTTGCTTGATGCGGGGGCGGCCCTTGTTGGTTTGCTTCTTTTCTTTCAGGATGAACTCGTATGGGGATGGTGTGGGCGGCGTTGGGCTGGTTCCTGGGTGGGTGGTCTGCTGGAGTCACTGTCCCCCGCGGGGCCCTTTCGACCCCTTTCCCACTGCCCTCTGCTCCGCCCCCTTTCCCGTCTTCCCGGTGGGGTACGGCGTGTAGCGCGGGTCAGCCCCCTGTTGCACACGCGGTGGTACCAAACGGCGCGGGTTCGCCTTCGCCTGCGCATCATTCGCCTCTCCCACCAGCCGCTGGTGCAGAGACGCCGAGAACGTGAGGGGTGGGATGTTCTTCGCCTTGTGCTCGTAGTAGGCACGTGCCACATACCCCGTGAGGCAGGCCAGAGCCGACATTTCGCACACGATGCGGTGCAGGGGCAGCAGGCTGGGTTCCTCCTCCGTGTTCATCTTCATGAGCTTTAGTACGTCGTCGAAGTGCTCGAAGCATTTGCGGAGGCTGTGCATCCATTCCCCCGCATCTGTGCCCGACGCTGGCAGGCTCGCCTCCCGGAACACGCGGGACACCTCTGCCCGGATCTGCCGCCGCACCGCGCCCTTCCATATGCCAGGGCGCCACGTCGCGACCGCGTATGGCGAGAAGTCGTCCGGCAACCCCTCGTCAGCCTCCTGCAGCTGCCTCTGCAGATCGGCGATGGTCTCGGCCTGCTCCTCCACCTTCGCCTCCAGCCGAGTCATGCGCGCCTCCATGTTGAGCCCTTCACCGGCTCCCAGTTGGGGCAGCGCCCCCAGCCCGTCCTCCTCTTCAGCGGCCTCCTCCGCTGCTGCCGCGCCGCCTGCCTGCATCTTCGTCCACGCGCACATTGGGCATACCCATCCGGCGCTGCCCATGTGGGCGACGAAGGCGTCCGCCACCGCCTTCGGGTGCAGATGCGCCCGCACACATGTCCTCGTCGTGGCTTGTCCGCAGGCGTTGCATGCGTGCGCCGTTCCGCCCTCATGGACGGTGGCGCATGTGGGGAACACGCAGTGCTGCATCGGCTCCGCCGCGGGCTCCATAGAGAGGGCCGGCACCTCGACCAAAGCCCAGTCGACGTCCATCTTTCCTCACTACTCTGCTTGTCGTACGCCTCTAGCTGTCCTTCACACCCGCTGATCCTTCACCCCGCTGCTTTTGTTCACGCGCTTTGGCGCCCCTGTAAAACACACACGCTCTGCTGTCCGTCACCACCGCTGGTCCTTCACTCCGCTGCTCCTGTAAAACACACGCGTCCCCGCTGCTTTTGTTCACGCGCTTTGGCGGCCCTTCAAAAACACACCCGCTCTGCTGTCCTTCACCACCGCTGGTCCTTCACCCCGCTGCTCCTGTAAAACACACGCGTCCCCGCTGCTTTTGTTCACGCGCTTTGGCGACCCTTCAAAACACACACGCTCTGCTATCCTTCACCACCGCTGTTCCTTCACCCCGCTGCTCCTGTAAAACACACGCGTCCCCGCTGCTTTTGTTCACGCGCCTTGGCGACCCTTCAAAACACACCCGCTCTGCTGTCCTTCACCACCGCTGTTCCTTCACCCCGCTGCTCCTGTAAAACACACGCGTCCCCGCTGCTTTTGTTCACGCGCTTTGGCGGTCCTGTAAAACACACGCGTCCCCGCTGCTTTTGTTCACGCGCTTTGGCGGCCCTTCAAAACACACCCGCTCTGCTGTCCTTCACCACCGCTGGTCCTTCACCCCGCTGCTCCTGTAAAACACACGCGTCCCCGCTGCTTTTGTTCACGCGCTTTGGCGGCTCCGCTCGTCCCTTTTCGCTGCTTCTGACTCTTCTCACTAAAAATACTACGAGAAACACTTGGCCTCTATGCTGTGAGTGTTGCATTGGACGCTTCCACCAGTGGTAACGCCCGGACTCAGTGTGGAGGGCGTATTTCCCGGTGCGTGAGGAAATTCGAGGCCCTGGAGGTGTGGGCATGCCAGAAGGATTCTCGGAGTCGCCTTCTTAATGAGAGAGGTGAGTCCCCGCGGACCGGAGCTTGTCGCACGCTGCAGTCGCTGTTCGGGCTTGTCGAGTAGGCTGCTGGGTACTCGGGAAGACTGGCCGACTGCCCCCCAACCTTGTGGAATGATCTCGGCCCGCTGCCATGGCTGCGGTTTCGGTGGACCCCCTCAGCGGCGGCACCGCTGACACAGGCGATGCGGACGCGTCTCTCAGTCGCTGCTTCTTTTGCTCCCCGAGCAGTGCAGCTTGGGAGAGCGTCTCGGCTGTGTTGGATACCTGATCTCTGTGTATGTCCCACGGCACCTCGCAGGTGTCCAGTCAGCAGCTCCCCTTCCCTGCATGGAACTGTGAGGTCGTACGTCTCAACACCGGGCCACAGACGCCCGGAACTCCCCCTGACCCCTGTGAATAATGCAGGCTTGAATGTGTGTCCCCCGGCAGGGAGACTATGCTTCGACGGAGTATGCCCCGCTTGGGGCGTGTGCGGGCATCCGCTTGACGCCGGGGTGCGCGTAGTCGGCATTCGCGCAGATAAGCTGGGCACGACAGACGTGCCGGCTTCTCGGGGGCGTGTCCGGGGGCGTTGCATTGGTACACGAAAACTGTCGCCCTCGGAAAGCTCACGTCGCGTCACCGTGCTCGAGCTGGATCTGGCAGGCTGTGTGTGACAGGCCACCCTTCCGCCTTCAGGTGCCGTCGCTCGGGCCAAAAGGTGTATTTCTCAATCAAGAGAGTATGCCCCTCACGATTGTGGCACGATTGTGTCTCCCCGGGTCAGGCTCGGTATTCCAGTCGAAAGCGTAAATGCCCCTCGGCACTGTGCTGGGCGGGGTTGTGTCTCGGTCAGGAGAGGAGGTGCCCCTCAGGCAAAATCCTGCGTCTCGCGGTCGGGAGTGAGTGCCCCTCGGCAGGAATGTGTCTCGGCCAGGTGTCCCTCAGGCAGGGAATGTAATGTCTCGGCCCGGTGTCCCTCGGGCATGAATGTGCGTCTTGGCCAGGTGCCCCTCAGGCAGGGTGCCCCGTAGGCGGAAGTGTATGTCGCGGCCAGATGCCCCTCAGGCAGGGTGCCCCGTAGGCGGAAATGTATGTCTTGACCAGGTGCCCCTCGGGCAGGGTGCCTCGTAGGCGGAAGTGTATGTCTTGGCCAGGTGCCCCTCGGGCAGGGTGCCTCGTAGGCGGAAGTGTCTGTCTTGGCCAGGTGCCCCTCGGGCAGGGTGCCTCGTAGGCGGAAGTGTATGTCTTGGCCAGGTGCCCCTCGGGCAGGGTGCCTCGTAGGCGGAAGTGTATGTCTTGGCCAGGTGCCCCTCGGGCAGGGTGCCTCGTAGGCAGAGGTGTCTGTCTTGGCCAGGTGCCCCTCGGGCAGGGTGCCCCGTAGGCGGAAGTGTGTGTCTTGACCAGGTGCCCCTCGGGCAGGGTGCCTCGTAGGCGGAAATGTATGTCTTGGCCAGGTGCTCCTCAGGCAGGGTGCCCCGCAAGCGTAAGCTGTAGGTATGTCGTGGCCAGGTGCCCCTCAGGCAGGTAATGTCTCGGCGAGATGCCCCTCGGGCAGGAAAAATGCGTCTCGGCTAGGTGCCCCTCAGGCAGAAGTGGGTGTCTCGGTCCGATGCTCCTCGGCAAGATCGTGTCTCGGTCAGGAAAGTAGGAGTTGGATATCACTGACGTCACTTTGCTGCATCAGTATCGACCCATTTATCAGCACCCGACTGTTGCTCTTGGTCCCGCCTTTGTCAGCGCCTCTGTGACGGAACCTCCAGCTGAAGTATGCGTTTGGAAACCTTGAGCGCGATCAAGCGTGAAGCAGGTTTTCGGCGAGGCGCGGTGATAGTCTCGATGGCTGATGGGAATGTCCTCAATCCGCTGCGGCCACGGGCGCAGCGCTGTCCCGCTGTCACGTTCATAAGCGGCGGAGGACCACCTTGAACACCACGGCGTCATCATCCCCATCTTTTTGCGCCCCTCCTTCGTGCTGATCCCCCCGTGCACCTCGCCGTCATTTATTAGAACCAGTGCGTGGGGGTGTTGTTGTCCTCAACCGCGGCTTCGGCCCTCTTGAGACCTGACACGAGCATGGTGTGAGGGTCGTCTTCTCGGTCGGGATTTGGTGCCCCTCGGGCAAGATTGTGTATCTCTCGGTCGGGAGAGCGGGTGCCCCTCGGGCAAAATTTTTGTCTCGGTCAGGAGAACAGGTGCCCCTCGGGCGAGATGCTGCGTCTCTCGGTCGGGAGAGTGGGTGCCCCTCGGGCATAGTTTTGTCTCGGTCAGGATAACGGGTGCCCCTCGGGCAAAACTGCGTGTCTCTCGGTCGGGAGAGTGAGTGCCCCTCGGGCAGAATATTGTCTCGGTCAGGAGAACAGGTGCCCCTCGGGCGAGATGCTGCGTCTCTCGGTCGGGAGAGTGGATGCCCCTCGGGCAGAATATTGTCTCGGTCAGGAGAACAGGTGCCCCTCGGGCAAGACTGCGTGTCTCTCGGTCGGGAGAGTGGGTGCCCCTCGGGCAAAATTTTTGTCTCGGTCAGGAGAACAGGTGCCCCTCGGGCGAGATGCTGCGTCTCTCGGTCGGGAGAGTGGGTGCCCCTCGGGCAGAATATTGTCTCGGTCAGGAGAACAGGTGCCCCTCGGGCAAAACTGCGTGTCTCTCGGTCGGGAGAGTGAGTGCCCCTCGGGCAGAATATTGTCTCGGTCAGGAAACCAGGTGCCCCTCGGGCAAGACTGCGTGTCTCTCGGTCAGGAGAGTGGGTGCCCCTCGGGCAGGGTAGAATGCTGCGTCTCTCGGACGGTCAGATCGTGTGTCCCTCAGTCAGGAGAGGAGGTCTCGGTCGCTAAAAACGCGCCCCCTCGGGCAGAGTGGTTGTGTCATCGCTGTTGTGTCACACCAATTGCCTCTCGGGCGGTGTGTCTTTTTTGATTTGACAACTCCGGTTTGGTGTACCTCGATGAGCTTACCTTACCTTGTCGTCGGACACAACATATCATCGTTGTCCCAAACCCCGTAACCCACGTGAAGTGGATCATCTGAAGTGCAGAATGAGGTGGAGCAGGTGGAGCACGAAACATAAGTAAACCATAGCAAGAGAGGCCAGCAGCAGTCCCGAGTCCATCGCGTTCCTCGTAGCATTTCCCGTACCACACAGGTGTGTTATGTGCAAAATAAATATGCGTTGACGCTTCCACACACACTTACAAACCCACTTGCCTGATGAAGGGGGTGGTGTGTAGAGCACGTTTGGCAGAGCTGAATGACACTTTCCGCGCGAAAGTCGTGTGCGTAAAGCGCCCTATCACTTCACAGCTACAACCGCTCTGATGAATTTCCTTTTGTTTGTTGCGTTGACGCTTCTACACACAAACAGGTCAACAGTGCTAACCACTGCTGAGGGCGACGGCACGTCCCCGACAGCGTCTACTCCCCGCCCCACATACAGCATGCACTGCGGTTCCACATTCCCTCCCACTGGGGTCCCAGGAAGCATCACAGAGCCATTTCCAAGGGGAACACAG
Organism: Rhynchopus euleeides; assembly: GCA_963210315.1. Taxonomy (NCBI): domain Eukaryota; phylum Euglenozoa; class Diplonemea; order Diplonemida; family Diplonemidae; genus Rhynchopus; species Rhynchopus euleeides. The sequence continues at coordinate 2,164,055 of OY723268.1, forward strand.
TCAGGCATGTAGCTTGGGGGGTCCAGCTGGTCTCGAGACCAGCAGTTGCCTATGTTGCTGGTCTGGGGGAAAAAAGCGCCCTATCACTTCACAGCTACAACCGCTCTGATGAATTTCCTTTTGTTTGTTGCGTTGACGCTTCTACACACAAAACCCTGAACTGATCACACCCTGAGCCTGATGAAGGGTGGGGTTAGTGTATAGAGCACGTTTGGTTGCAGCTGTGGTGGGGCGCTTTCCGCTCACACGAGTGTGCTTAAAAAGCGCCCTATCACTTCACAGCTACAACCGCTCTGATGAATTTCCTTTTGTTTGTTGCGTTGACGCTTCTACACCAGGACCCTCATCCGGAGGGACGTGTCCGTCTCGTTCTCAACGAGGCGGGCGCGCTGGTAAAAGTGTAGGTGGCATCGACACTGGTGGCAACTCCACGGGGTGTGTGGCCTGCGTCCCTCGCGTGTACGCGTCTGCGCGTTGGTCGTGGGTCGCAACCCAGTGTGGAATAAGTCGTATCTGCTGGCGGCGCGCTGTTGTGTATATCTCCTGCAGCAGGAGGTTGCCTCGGTAGTTGGCGCAGTGGCCCTTCCGGAGCGCGAACACCAGGCCGAGGTTGTCTATGTGGCAGGTTACGCTTGCCTCCCTCACACGCTGCATCATGCGCACCCCCTGCCACACTGCATACGCTTCCTTCAGGAAGATGTTCGTGTCCGCGTCGCTCCCTTCGAACGCCCCTTGGGACACTGACTCCCCTCCCGGCAGCACGAGCACCGCCGCCCACGCCGTGGATGACGCGTCTGTCCAGAGCTCAATGGTCGGTGGCGGGTTCTGCGGCGTATACCACTCGTTGTCCTCGATGAGGCGTGCCCGCGCCACTGTCTCCGCCTGCACCGACGGAGGTACTGCGACCCTGGAGTCCCATCGGGCGTTGTTTGAGTGCGTCTGCTTCGCGATGCGCCGCACGAAGGACAACACGGCTGGCATGTAACACATCGGTGTCCGCATCACATACGACTGCCAGACGAAAGACCCGAATACTCTGAACGCCCTGCGTGGTGTCGTGTGGCCGTTGACGACTTCCTTGTACTCTTCCCGTCCGAGGACTTTTTGCACCCAGGCTGTGTCCATGTGGAAACGGTGTCGCGTCAGGTCGAAGTGGATCCCGAACACTGTGAAGTCCTGCAGCGGCACGCCGTGTTGTGTGTCGTCGAAGTTCAGGGCGGCCCCCACCTTCTCGCAGCGGCTGATGAAGTCGGCGTACCTCGCCTGTGCCTCTGGTAGGGAGTCTCCGACAGCGATGAAGTTGTCAATCCAGACTATTCCGTGCTCTGGCGGGAGCAGCACGCGTGCGCTGCGGTTCGCGATTGCCGGGGAATGTGACCACCCCATGCACATGACAGTCAGGAAGGTCTTCACGAATGTCTTTCTCTCCCCGCCTAGGCGCACTTCGAAATAGCGTTGGATCTCCTTGTGTACGGGGAACTGGTAGAACCAGCTGCGTGCATCTGCCATCACCACCCAGCTCGCCGCGGCCACTCGCTGTGTCACCTCCGTGATGTCCTGCAAACGCATGTCCGGTGGGCGTGTCATCAGTGCATTTAGCCGCCTTGCGTCGACGATGAAACGTTGGCCCCCAGACTTCTTGGACACGGTGAACGCTGGCAGCGTGAGGTACGGGTGTGCATCCGCCTCCGTCAGGACGCCATACTCAACCAAGGTGTCCAGGTGGTGCAACATGTGGCGTGATACCTTCCTCCCCGTTTTACGTAGTTCTTGGCGGGCCTCGGGAAGCAGTGCGTCAGCGAAAGCGGCTGGCTTGGTGATGAGGTCCAAGACCCCCGTCAGTTCACCCTCGCTGTCCAACCGTCGCAGTTCCTTGAGATTGAGGCGCGAGGTGCAGATCTCCGCGATGTAGTCCTCTTCCTCCGACAGCTCCGTCTTCGCGTTGGCTGGCCGTATCACCTTCCCCCCCGTGCACACACCCAAGTCCTCCCCGTAGAGGTCCTCGACACCCGGACCGTACGACTCTGCGCTATCCACCTCGCTCCACGCTTCCTCATCACTGGGTGGTGGGTCGGACGCGGCTTCGTCGGATGTGGCATCTTCGTAGTAGCGGCGCGCTGCGAACAGCCTCGTGGTCCCCGGGAAGTGGGTTGCTGTCAGGGGTTTTGGCTGTGTGCGCGTCGTCCCCCCTTGCTGTCGTTTTTTCTTCACCACTCGATCTTCGCCGACACCTGTGCTGTCTCGCGCGCGTGTGCGTTTTCCGCCGCTGATACGTAACGCATCACACCGTCGACCGTCGCGTGTCTCGAGAGGAGGCGCACCTCCTCCAGTGGAACGTTCTTTCGCGCAAGCTGTGTGAGTGCCCCCCTCCGCAGAGAGTGTGCCGTGAGCCCCCTCCGTGCCCGCTTGACGGCTTTTACCACGGTCCGGTAGGTGACGTCCGCCGGGAACAGTCTCGTCTCTCCTGCTCTGCGCGCCCTGCGGAGGCGGTGTCGGAGGATACGGTGTAGGTCCTTCGGCAGGGAGATTCCTGTGATGTGACCCATGTGGAAAGGGTCCGCCTTCGACTGGGTCCAGCGCACGTATATCGGCTCGCTGCGCTTTTCCGCTGTGACGTCCTTCACATACAAGCGCAGTGCGTCCGAGGCCCTTGCCGCACCCCCCCACATGATGCCGAGCAGCAGTTTCACGAGGGGACGTGGCTCCTTCGCTAGCGCCTCCCGGATGTTGTGGGCTGTTGCTGGTTCTGCTTGCTTCAGTGGTCGTAGTGCTCCTCCCCGTTTCAGCGCCCGCCTGTAGTCCGCCACAATTTGTTTTCCGTCGAGGGGGAACGCTGCGAAGCGTCTGAGTGCTGCTGCAAGGTTGTTGAGGTACTGGAGGGCGGACTGCACTGATAGCCCGTCCTTCCGTTGCTTCGTGACCCACAGCACCGCCCCTTCGTCGTGTGGCAGTGTTCGCCTCTCCGCTTTCATCCACCCTTCCCGGAACTGCGAGTACCTGTCGTATGTGCGGCGGAGGGCCCCCCAGTATGTGGGTGCGAGGGCTTGGGCCAGGGTGTGTTGCAGTTCCTGGCGAATGGTGGTTGCTTCCTCCGGGGTCACGCTCGTCTCGGTCTTGCGGGGGCGTCCTCTTGTTGACGGGGGGGCAGATGGTACTGCCTTCACATACACCACCGCGGCGGGGGGGAGGGTCGTGGCCCGCGGGCGTCCCCTGCTGGTGTCGGGGAGTCACTGTCGCTTGCCTTTCCCCCCCCGTCCTTTGTGATGGCCCTTTCCCGAGTAGGGCGCGGGGCGGTCCTGCGTGTTACGCTCCTGCAGGAACCGCTCCTGAAACGCGGCCCGCCTCTCCTGTGTGTCGTCCTGCGTGGCCCGCCCCTCCCGGAGTAGGCGCCCGTGTGTCACCGCATCGTACTTCGCTGGGTCCATAATCTTCGCCTTTGCCAGGTAGAGGCGGGCGCCCGCGCGCCCCTTCAGGAGAAAGTGCGAGTTCATAACGACGATTGTCTTGTGGAGGGCCTCGGTAAAGCGATCCGGATCATCGTCGTCGCGGATCAGTCCCATTGTCTGAAACAGAGCGTCGAAGGCCTGGATGAGCTGGTGTTGCCAGTCTGGTGAGCTCGGGGCATCGCTGAGCTCCGCCTGTCGGAAAACCCGGGATACCTCAGCTTTCACCAACCTGCGTCCGGGGACAGTGGCGATCGACGATCCCCAGGTCGACACGATGTGGGCGGAGAAATCGGCGGGCAGCTCGGCCTCCGTCCGCTGCAGCGCCTTCTGCAGGGTGGCGATCTGCTTCGCCTGCGTCTCCACGGTCTTCTTCAGCTCCTTCTGTTCCTTCTCCAGCCGGCCTGTCAATTTCAGCAGGTACTCCAGCGAGTTCGCCACGCGGAGATCGGTGTTCGAGTCGGCGGGGTGGTGTGCGTCCCTGTGCTGGAGGCCCGTGCCACTCTGGCTGTCCGCCTCGCTGTACTCCCCGTCCTCGCCTAGCTCGCCCGTCGCTGCTGCCAGGTCCGCCGCGGTCTCCTCGTCGACTGCCTGCCGGACCCATGCGCACTCGGGGCACACCCAGCCCCTGTCCCCTGCGCCCTCGAGCCATTCGGGGACGACGTGCGCCGGGATGTGCTCTCTCAAGCACGTCCTGACCGTGGTCCCACCGCAGTCGTGGCAGCTGAATGCGGTCCTGGCTGTGTGTGTAGTATTGCACGTTTCGAATATGCACTCGGGGCGACGCTCTGCTGGCTCGTTGTCGGGGTGGGCGGGGTCGGGAACCTTCAGGGTGTCCCAATCCAGAGTGGCCATCTTCTCTGTTACGCAGCTCGGCGTAGTTACTGTTCCTCTCCTATTCACGCAGCTCGGCGTAGTTTCTGTTCCTCTCCTATTCACGCAGCTCGGCGTAGTTTCTGTTTCTCTCCTATACACGCAGCTCGGCGTAGTTTCTGTTCCTCTCCTATACACGCAGCTCGGCGTACTCCCTCAGCCCGTTCTGTTCCTCTCCTATACACGCAGCTCGGCGGACTCTGTCCGCTTCTGTCACTCTTGCTCCCCTCTTGATTCTCTCGCCTGCTTGATAGTTTGATGCGTTGACGCTTCTACACACAAAACCCTGAACTGATCACACCCTGAGCCTGATGAAGGGTGGGGTTAGTGTATAGAGCACGTTTGGTTGCAGCTGTGGTGGGGCGCTTTCCGCTCACACGAGTGTGCTTAAAAAAAAATGTCACTCCAGTACAGCCGCTCTTTACTCGTATTTTGTTTGTGATGCGTTGACGCTTCCACACACAAAACCTCAACTCCTGTGATGGGGGAGGCTAGTGGTGTGCGGAGCACGTTTGGCTGTGGTGGAGTGACATTTTCTGCTCACAAGTGTGCGTAAAAAATGTCACTCCAGTACAGCCGCTCTTTACTCGTATTTTGTTTGTGATGCGTTGACGCTTCCACTCAGGACCCTCATCCGGAGGGACGTGGCCGTCCCTGGTCTCTCGGGACGGCCGCGGAAGTTACGCGCCGGGTATCGGGCGTGTCTCCAGGAAAGCCGGGTCTGCCGCTTGCTTACCCCGGGTGTATTCGTCAGCTCTCTGGTCCTGGGAAGCCACCCACTGCGGTCGGAGCCGCATCCTATTCTTCCGGGCGATGGTGAAGATCTCCTGCAACACCAGGTTGCCGCGGAAGTTGGAGCAGTGGCCCCTGCGCATCGAGAACACAAGGGGGAGGTTGTCGATGTAGCATGTCACGGTCATGTCTGTATACCTCTGAGCCAGTCGCAGGCCTTGCCAGACGGCGTGTGCCTCCTTTAGGAAAATGTGCGCCCCCTCGTCCGCTCCGCGGAACGTTCCCTGTGCGACTGTCTCCCCCTCTGGCCTGACTAGAATGGCGGCCCACTCGCGCGATGATGCATCTGTCCATAGCGATACCACGAAGGGGGGGTCAGTCGCGGCCCGCCAGTCGTTCACTGCGATGAAGCGCATACGGTCCACAGTCTCACGCTGCACCGAGGTGGGTACTGTGCATACTGCATCCCACGTACCCCCTTCCGCGTGTGCCCGCTTCGCCACTCGTCGGATGAATGAAAGGGCTGCCGGCATGTAGCACATTGGGGCGCGCATGACGTAGGACTGCCACACGAGCGCACCGAACACCCGAAACACCCCGCGCGGCGTCGAGCTCCCCTCGAGCAGTGCCCCCAGCTCGCTGCGCTCGATGATCTTTCGGATCCAGGCCGGGTCCATCCTGAAAGTGTGCCGTTGTAAGTCGAACTCGATGCCGAACACGGAGAAGTGCTGTGTCGGTCTTCCGTGCTGTGGGTCGTCGAAGTTCAGCGCCGCTCGGACTTCCCTGCACCGCCCGAGGAAAGCAGCGTATTGGTTCGCCACCTCCTCTCGGGTTCGCCCCAGCACCACGAAGTTGTCGATCCAGCAGATCCCCTGGCTGGGCGGGAGCAGCACCCTTGCGCTCCTGTTCGCGATAGATGGAGAGTGCGACCAGCCCATGCACATGACGGTGAGGAATGTCTTGATGAACTCGTCGCGTTCACCCCCGACCCAGACTCCAAAAAAGCGCTGGATTTCCTTCTGCACTGGGAACTGGTAGAACCAGCTCCGCGCGTCCGCCATCACGACCCACTCTGCGAGAGCAATGCGTCGCGTCACCTCGATGATGTCGTCCAGGCGCATGTCCGGGGGTCGGACCATGTGCTTGTTGAGCGGCCTGGCGTCGACGATGAAGCGTAATCCTCCCGACTTTTTGGACACGGTGAAAGCCGGGAGGGTGAGGTAGGCGGCAGCATCCGCCTCCTTCAGCACTCCGAAGCCCTCCAGGTCGTCGAGGTGTTGCAGCATGTGTCGGGATACCTTGCGGTGGCGTCTGAACGCCTCCCTTGCGCCTGGCAGCAGCGCGTTCTCAAATACCCTCGGCTCCCGGATCAGATCTATCACGCCGTCCAACTCCCCTGCCGTGTCCATCTCCACCAGCCTGTCGAGGTCGAGCCGTGTCTTGCAGATCGGTGCGATGGCTTCACCGTGTGTCCCCGCATCACGCCCCTCCTTTGCCGGCCGCAGCAGCTTGTCTCCCGCGCACACCGCGAGGTCGCTCTCATACCCGTTTTCAATGCCTGGCCCGTACGACTCGTCGGTGTCCGGGTCGTCTTCGGTCTGACCCACTTCCTGATAAGCCTCCTGTGGCGCCATCAGGCGTCGGAGCTTTGCCGGGAAGTGTGATGATGATGTCTGCGGGTCCCCTCCCCGCTTCGTTCGTCTCCGCCGACGCCTCCTCACTGGTCGATCTTCGCTGATATCCTCGCCGTGTCTCTCGCGCGCGCATTCTCCGCCGCCGACACGTAGCGAATCACCCCGTCCACTGTGGCATGTCGTGACAGCAGCCTGACTTCCTCCAGGGGCACTCCCTTCCTCGCCAGATGTGTCAGCGCGCCGCGGCGGAGGGAGTGTGTAGTCAGAGTCGCCCTGGCTCTCTTGATTGCCTTTGTCGCACAGCGGTACCCTACACTTGGGGGGAACAGGGTTGTCTGCTTGCGTTTTTCTGCCTGCCTGAGACGCCGCTCCAGGATCTTCCGGAGGCCTGCCTGCAGGGTGATGCCTGTGATGTGCCCGACACGGAACGGGTCCGACTTTGACTGCGTCCAGCGGATGTTGACTACGTCGTTGTCCGGGTCCGGCTGAACATCCTTCACGTCGAGGCGGAGTGCATCTGACACGCGCGCAGCCCCCCTCCACATGATGCCCAGCAGCAGCTGTACCAGTCGGCGCGGTTCGCGTTCGATCGCCCTTCGAATGTCCTGTGGGGTCGCGGGTTGTGCCTGGCGCTTCGGCTTCAGCGCTCCCTGCCGCTTGAGCGCGCGGCGGTAATCGCTGAGGACCTGGACACTGTCGAGCGGGTAGCCCTCGAATCTCCTGAGGGCCCCTGCGATGTTGTTCAGGTACTGCAGGGTCGAGGACGTCGACAGGCCCCCCAAACGTTGGCTGGTCGCCCATAGCATCGCGCACTCGTCGTGTGGCGGCATTCTCCCCGCTGTGTCTGCCCACTGCCTGCGGAACTGTGTGTACTGGTCGTATGCTCTGCGTAGTGTCTTCCAGTAGGTCGGGGCGAGGGCGTGTGTCAGGGTCTTTTGGAAAGAGTCGCGGATCTCCTTGCACTTCTGGGGTGTCAGCCGGGTGCCCTTCTTCAACGGCCGCCCCCGACCGGTCGGGGGGAGGGTCGGCACGGCCTCCTGGTACAGCAGGCCGTAGTGTCCCCCCTTGTCCGGTCAGTTCCGCTTCCCGAGTCCCTTCGACGCGCGTCCCTTTCCCGCGCTCCGGCCCCTGCCCTTGCTTGGGAGCCGGTATGGCACCGATCTGTCTTCGGCCTTCGCCTCCGCTTTTGCCCACACTGCCTCTTGCTTGGCTCTGCCCTCTTCGATGAACCTCCTGTGGAGGGCAACCGTGTAGTCGGAGGGTGATAGGGCCTTCGCCTTCCCCTGGTAGTGGCGCGCCCCCGCGCGGCCTCGCAGCAGTGCGTAGCTGTTCATCTCGACGATGACTTTGTGGAGTGGTGTCACGAAGGGGGCGACATCGTTTGTCTGCTTGATTAGGTCGAACATTTCGTGCACCCGCTCGAAACGCGACGCCATCTCGTGGTGCCAATCGGGGGCGTCTGGCCCGCTCTCCAGCTCCGCCTTGCGGAACACCCGCGTCACCTCCGCCTTCACAAGGCGCTGCCCGCTCGGCGTTGTCAGCGCGTCTCCCCAAGTCGAGACGACGTGCGCCGTGAAACCCGCGGGGAGGTCCTGGTCGGCCTTCTTCTGGCTGAGTTTCAGCTCAGCTATCTCCTTCTTCTGCTCCTCCACCGTCCCCCTCAGGCCTGTCACTTCGCTCCTGAGCTCCCGGATCTCCTGCAGGATGGTGGCTAGAGCCGCGGCGTTCGTGTCCTCCTTGGGTGGTGGCGCCGGTACCCTCTCGCTGGAGGACTCCTCGTCGTACTCCTCTCCGTCCCACATCTCGGCGTCTGCTTCGTCCCTCTCCCTCTCGAGGGCCTCCCACGTGCACACGGGGCAAGTCCACCCGACTTCCCCCCACATCTCCAGCCACTCGTTCGCCGCCGCCGTCGGGATGCGCTTCCTCAGGCATGACGGCACCGTCGTACGCCCGCACGTGTGGCACGAATGGGCTGTGGCGCCGCCGCCGTGGATGGTGTCGCAGGTGGGGAAGACGCAGCCCGCCCGGGGTGCGACGGCTGCGGTCTTGGCCAACGGGGGAATCGGGATACGGTCCCAGTCAGCCGTGGCGGCGTCGAAGCTTGCCATCTCCTGATGCCTGCCCCCTCTGTCTGTGTTGTGCGGTTCTAGCCGCTGAAGTATCTCCCCTCTGCCGTGTTGTGCGGTGCGAGCCGCTGAAGTATCTCCCCTCTGCCTGCGTTGTGCGGTGCGAGCCGCTGAAGTATCTCCCCTCTGCCTGTGTTGTGCGGTGCTAGCCGCTGAAGTATCTCTCCTCTGCCGTGTTGTGCGGTGCGAGCCGCTGAAGTATCCCCCCTCTGCCTGCGTTGCGCGGTGCTAGCCGCTGAAGTGTCTCCCCTCTGCCGTGTTGTGCGGTGCGAGCCGCTGAAGTATCTCCCCTCTGCCTGTGTTGTGCGGTGCTAGCCGCTGAAGTATCTCCCCTCTGCCGTGTTGTGCGGTGCGAGCCGCTGAAGTATCCCCCCTCTGCCTGTGTTGCGCGGTGCTAGCCGCTGAAGTGTCTCCCCTCTGCCGTGTTGTGCGGTGCGAGCCGCTGAAGTATCTCCCCTCTGCCTGTGTTGCGCGGTGCTAGCCGCTGAAGTGTCTCCCCTCTGCCGTGTTGTGCGGTGCTAGCCGCTGAAGTATCTCCCCTCTGCCGTGTTGTGCGGTGCGAGCCGCTGAAGTATCTCCCCTCTGCCCCCTTGGCGCCCCTCTTCTGACTGATATACCTCCTGTGTCCTAAACGCTTCCCTGATAAAAAGTTTGCGTTGACGCTTCCACACACAAAACCTCAACTCCTGTGATGGGGGAGGCTAGTGGTGTGCGGAGCACGTTTGGCTGTGGTGGAGTGACATTTTCTGCTCACAAGTGTGCGTAAAAAAAAATAGTACTTCTATTCAACTAAGTTACCACCTGATTTTGCCCTGAGTTTGGCGGAGTTGGGCGGTGGGAGACCCTTTAAATTGGAACATCCCTATAGGGGGGTAGCTTTCTGGTCCAAGGAAACCTGGTGCGGAATGAGATACCTACCCCTTGAGTCACCCACCAGCACAGTCAGCGAGCGATGACGAGCATGGCGCTGGAAGCCTGCATACGCATCGCTCCCCTTGAACCTGACTTCACATGTCGTCCAGCATGTCCTGAGTAGGCACTGCCTGCCGTCAGCTCCGGGCATCACCTCACCCCTCACCCCCAGTGCTGCTCAACCACGGTGTCCATCAGGAGCCACGTCGCTGTGTGGTGCACTCCAGAGGGTTGCCTCTGCACCACCTCATGCCGACACACCAAACGTCCTCCCTTCGAGGCGAGGGCACCGGGAGGGGAAGCCCGGGTCGGCGCCCCCCCCAAGGCCTGAGGTCCTGCCTGATAATTGACGGTCCCGGGTTCAAAACCCGCTCAGGTGCTGCGTGTCGTCGACACCGTGACTGCTGCAGTCGACATCCCAGACGGGTCGCCCCTCCTCTGTGCAAAGTACACCCGGGCGAGGCTCCCCTCGGGGGAACGCCGTCGGGAGATGTGCTGGAGCCACCGCGCTCGATACTGGGTTGTCCGCCATGTGCTGTCACGAGCCTGCCTATTCGGGCGTGAAAACCGTAGGTGGTGGTTCGATTCCCAGAACTTGGGTAGGATATCCTATGGGATAACCTACGGGATGTTGCTTCTCGCGTTGGATATCCTACACCAAGGTGGAACCCTGCAGAAGACATGAGAGTAACAGCGAGGGACATCCCGCGGATATCCCGCTCTGTTACCTCTCTGTTCACTCGGGTATCCCGAGAGAACGTCACCCCCCCTCGCCCTGGGCTGTGCACTGGCTGGGCTGCTTCTTGTACAGATCGATGGAGTGAACGCGCTGGGTTATTGCGCCAGGTACTAGCTTTGGCAAACTGCAGCAGAGTGGGTGGCTCTCCAATTGTGCTGGGAAGATGGTGGAGGGTCACCAATATTGTGAGGCGGCTCATTTTTCAGCATTTCTGAGCGAAAATCCCTCAGTACAACACCTCCCCACCCCGTCTGCAAAGTCAAAACAGGTAGTGTCCGCCACTTTGGAGCTGATTTTGACCCCAGTTTGGCGGAGTTGGGCGGTGGTGTGGCGGCGTTCGGCGGAACCCGTTTTGGGCCAAATCAGGTGGAGTTACTTACGAAACTCACTACTACTATTCGACCCCCCCCCCTGTAAGCACATGCATGATGCGTAAACGTGTGGGAGTGCTTCCGACACCTGCTTTTTCTCTACACTCACATCAAAGCAGCAGGCTAGGGTGGTGGAAGCGTCAACGCATCATTCAGGAAGAAGGAAGCACGGTCGCTACGCTTTTTCAAAACGGTGGAAGCGGTCAACAAAACAACAAGGTTCTTCTCCCTTCATGTTTCTCTGTAGCGAGTGAGTGAAGCAAACGGAAATAATAGTATTTGTTAGGGTACTTCAGCACACTTCGATGTTGGCATCTGTATGCACGGACGTGCACGGAAGGAAGATGTGCTGCTCGTTTTCGTGGCAGCAGCCGACAGGCATGGCAGGATCTTCAGCTGGGCCGCCTCCTGGTGGCGGTGTCCCGCCTGGTCATGCTGCAGCTGCGATGCGTGAGGCAGAAGAAGGTGTGAGGGCGATGCGGCAGAAGGTGGATGAGATGGAGAAGGAGATGGAGAAGGAGAAGACGGCGCTGGTTGTGAAGATTAGTACGCTCGCAGGGATGTGCCGAAACCCCGACGTTTGGGATGCACCGGGCCGCAGCGTGGAGGGTGGTGCCACATTCAAGGGGGTTCTCCCAGACGACCTCAAGAAGCATTTTCTTCAGTTCACACCAACGAAGGCCGACTTCATCGCAGTCATCGCCGAACTCGAGGAGGAGGGAAGGGTCGTGATCAGGGATCTGGGATTTGCGATCAGGGATCTCGAAAGGCAATGGCAAGCTTACGCAGCAGCAGCAAGTCCGCAGGTATGATTCTGGTCTCTTCCCCCCGTTGTTGGGTTGGTTCCTGTGGGGCATTGGAGGAGGATAACCGCGTGAAGGGCGATGAGTGTCAGTTGGAAAGTGCGTCTTTGAGGCGGGTGTTTGCTCTCGTGATTGGTGTCTCGCTCCCTCCACAATCCAAACCCTTCACAGGTCGTCGAGGAACTGACAGTTGACAAGCTGATGGCCCTCATCAAGGAGATCTTCAACGAAGATACCCTCAGTAAGGGGAGGAAGTACAATCCCGAACACGAAGTGCTGGTTGCAAACTCCGCACGGAGGAAGAGTGATGCGGGCGGCGACGTTTTCGTCGGGAGGGACAACGCAGTCCAGGAGGTGTCGAGGACCATCAAGACCAAGATGGTCCACGGTCGAGACAGTCTTCCGCCCCCCCTTATTACCGTTCAACAGGCCCCCGGGTTCGGCAAGTCCCTGTTCCTGACTCGGTTGCCGGTCGAGATGAAAGGCACTGGTCTGCCTGAGACGACCATCTACTGCCCGCTCACCTTCAACAATCGGATGGAGTTAGTGTGCACCACGCGGCCTGATGAACGTTGGTCGCTTGGGTGGCGGATGGTGTTCGGTGCCTTCAAATCGATGGCAAACTGTCGGTTGGAGTGGGAAGATGTGGTGCGTCAGGTTAAACCTCTGCATCATGCGCACAACTGTGGTTTGTACATTTTTGTGACGGCTCTGCAGCGCGTGTTTGGGGAGGCAGACACAAAGTGTTCGACATCCTCGATTTGCGTTGGAGACGAGGAAGAAACCCGTCTCACACCAGAACAATGCAAAGAAATCCCTGTTGTCATTTTGGTTGACGAGTTCGACAAGCAACAGGCTGCAGAAGGCGCCCTCTTGGATTCCGTGACAATCTTAGGGGATGTTACGCGTGCCCTCCCAGCCGTCTTCGTCATCGTCAGCCACCTCTCCTCAAGCAACATGTTCCCACCAGCCCGTCTGATCCTTCCGATGACCCTCGGTGCTCTGACGACTGAAGAGATGTACAAAATCACAGAAGACATCTTCCTGCCACAGGGAGGAAAACCCGAATCACAAAGGTTGCGGGACTGGCTCGCGCACCTGGGGTTTGGGCACCCCCAAGCGATCCACTTCACCGCGTGCCTTGTGGGGAGGGTGCTGGAAGACATGAGGGTCAAGGGCGGTCAGCTGACAGATGCGGAGTGGCGGAGCTACGGCACTCGCGACACCTTCAACAGCATGCTAGCTGCGCCCCCCAAGCCGATTGACAGGGAAGCAGTGTCGCGGCTAACTGTTCCTGACATGAGGAAGCTAACGAAAGCAAGCCTCGAGGTTCTGAGGTGTTCTGATATCGACAACGAACCGCCTGTGTGGGCCATCGAGTACATCCTCTACCCCTTCGATCATCCAGGGGACGAATGGATTTGGCGTGCCTTCCAGATAGGGATGGTGCATGCCACACCCGACCAAAGGTATTCGCCTTTTATCAGTCTTCTGAAACTCGACGAGATGTACGAAGCGCTTGCGCTTGTCTTGCAGCTACCTCAGAGATACCCGACAGCGCCTCTCAAGTTTCCGGGGGAGGGTGTCGATGTGTTGCCCCCCGCAATTTTGCATCACCTGGTCCCAGGTGCAGAGTGTGCATCAGACACACACCCTCGGGCGCGAATGATGCAAGAAGTTCTCGGAAGTAGACAGCTCGACGAACTGCTGGAGAACCCAGCTGACCTGTCTGAAAGGGTGAGCGCCTTCTTCATCCTGCTGGTTATTCAAACCACCGACCTCCGCCGGGGGTGGAGGTGCATTTCTGAACTCCTCCTTCCCTCCTGCAATTTCAAGCGCCAAGAACTGCCATTTCATGCCGAGGCGCCCAGCTTGGCGGAGCAGGAGGTGCAGATGAAGGTGCAGATGAAGGAGAAGTGTGCGGAACAAATGAAAAGGCTCAAGCCACGAAGCCGCGTGAAGAGCCTGGTCACGGCCCTGTGTCAGAAACCGCCAGTGCTCTGGAAAGGGGTTCCGCCCGGGGTGTACATGTGCCCGCCTCTGTACCCCTGTGTCGATTACATCATCAAGCCTCGTGAGGGGAACCCGATTGGCGTATCCGTTAAAGCGCTTGGGGCAAATGAAGTCGATGACCTGCTCGTTGATTTGGAGGCGAGCCGCGAAGCTTTCCAGATGGTTTACCCCGAGGCAAGGTTTGTGGCGCATGTTATGTATGACATCCCACCGAAGGTGAAAGCAAAGTACCCATGGTTGGTTGACGCCTCCGTGTTGCGTTCTGTGATCCCAGATAGTTTCCTTGAGCTTTCCTCGTGGACTGCAAGCATTCGGTTTGAGGATGAATCAGCACCCACAGGGAAGTGTCTTCGGTCGCGCCCTGTGTGGCCGGGAGTGGCGTCCGGGGAGCCGTCTCGCGAGCTCGGGATGCATCCGCCACCGCCTGTGTTCCTGCCGCCTGTCCTGGAGCCCTGGAACCCCTGCGCACACACCCCCACACTGAACTCTCTGGCAGGGGCGAGCCACGGAGTGCTGAGCGGGCAGAGGAGGTCCTTGTGGAGTTCTGCGTTCCCCCAACGTGGGTGGGCGCCGTGGGTCGCAGGGGTGATGCGGCACGGGAGGAGGCTTGTCTAGGGCGGATGGTCTGCCTGCCGTCGTTGCCAAATGGACGTGTGGGTTGCGGAATGGGCGCACGCCAAACCGTGATCAACATCGCAGGTTCTGTCGACGTGTCACTGGAGCCGAGCGGTGAAAAATCAGGAAGCACCAGGTTGTATCAGGAGCATATCAGGATTTTGCTAACAGATTGAAACATCAGGAATTACTGTTCCGCCGGTGTGCGGAGACAACTCAGGCAGAGTCTGTGGGCTTGACGGGCACACGGAGCACCACAGTGCTGCAGGGCCACAGCGATGGCGTGTAAAAATTAGGAATTACTGTCGTGACAGGATTCTCCACACGAGGCCATCACTAGGGCTGCCAGGCTGTGTCGGTATATCTCCTTTTCAACTTCTCTTTTCTCGGCATCGCATCGCTTCTCTGTGCTCAGACAGGGGACAACTCGCATACAAAGGCTTGCACAACAAGGTCTTAAGAGCTGAAGGGGTTTGTGTGGTGTTGGTCCTCGAAAGAGACTCCGCTTTCTCCAATGGCCTTTCAACCGGTGGGAAAGGACAGAACCCAGCTCACCCAAATCGGTACATTCAGTGTTGTGTCAAGAACGTGCAGAGGTGGTGGAATGCAAATCCTGCCCGGCTATTTCACCTTGCCCGCCCCTGCTGTACACTACTGTTGTCGTGTTGGCCCACTCGTGTGTTTCTTTTCCTGGGCAGGCAAGGGCCTGTCACCCTGTGTGGTGCCGTTTTTTTCCGCAGTGCGCCGTGCGTCTCCACGGGACGCCGCGCCTCCCATGAAATCACAAGATTTGTTGTGTTGAGGCACTGGTGCTTGTCACGGCAAAGAGTCACGTTCGTATGTGTCGTCGCGCCGTGCACATCAGGGCGCGTGGTATGCGGCCTCGATCCGTGAATTCCTGTGTGTTCTGTGCAATGCATTGATAGGCGATGCTTGCTGTGAGGAATACTATGTCGGAGATGCTTCCACGAGGCTGCGTACCCCTGACCCCCTCCTCACTGACTCCCCCATGCCGTATCCCACAGCACGACATTCTGAGAGATCAAGTGCCTTCGGGCGAGGCTGTCCTCTGCTGATGTTTCCGCACAACACTTCAGGTGGAGTGGAACCAAGTCCAGCATTTCGGAGTCACCTGCTGCGCCAACGTCACCACACACCTCACCACTCCATTTGCACAGTCGTTCGGCCAACATTGGTGGGGTAACAACGTTGGTGGGGGAGTAACTCACTAACTAACTAACTAGGATTTCAGTATTGACAGCCCTTTCCTCTTGCTTTTGTAAAGCACCCCAGCATCCACTTCCTCGAGCTTCACAGCAGCGGCCGCTGGTAGGCACTGCCTGCCTTCTGGGTGGGGTCGGTGATGCGCAGTGACGCCATAAGGCAACAGGGCAGCGTTGTTCTGGCAGCGCTTTTGAGCACAAGTCGCAACCTCCGTCTCGCCTATATTTTTTGCGACCTTCATCGCTGAACTTCTTGTCGATCGCTCTGCCGAGAAGGCTGTTGTTGCGTGTCCGAAGGGTGTCTCGAAGGCGCGCCTTGAGCGGAGTGCGGTGTTGTTTCTTGGCGCCTCTTTACAACGTACACCCCAGGCACCGTCTGTCAGCGGATGATGCATACTCATGCCGAAGGAACCCCGAGGCCTTACTTTGTACCAAGAGGCAATAGGGTGCAGACATCCTCGACAAATGTCCCCGACCGATGGGATACCATCGAGACTCGATGGCGGTGCGGAAGAGAAGACGAACTGCCAATGTGCATGTGTGTGAGGGTGGGGGTCCTATCAAGAGCACAACCCACAACCTCTGCCTGTCTGTGTGCCACACCACCCCCCCCACAGCAGGCCACAGCCGCTTCCTGCCCACCCCACCCCCTACCCGTGCTGTGCCCTCCCACCGCACCTCCTTCGATGGGCTGTGCCTAAGCAGCACACATGGCGCACCTCGCCTACCAGGGGGGCCCCAGCATAGAGCTCTTCACAGCGGCGGGAAGCAAGCCTCTGGAGGACCTGCGGCTGACGGTGCCGAAGGCGGTGAAGCGTGAGTACGACAAAGGCCTGAAGGCGGCATGCATTGTGATCGACGGGGATGTGGCGCCCAGCTGCCGTGTGAGCGTGCCCGCCTGCCCGAAGGCGGCGCTCGGGCTCCGCCACCCCGTCGTGGTGCTGCAGGTGTGCGCCGCCCCCGCCAGCCCCCTCTTCTTTGAGTTCGCCTGCACCGACGGCAAGACGCGCCGCCGCATAGTGATGTCCACCGCTACCCACCGCGCCTCCGTCGACCCGCTGCACGTCAAGCTGCCTCTCGGCAAGGGCGTGGTGCGGGGCAGGTGGGTGAACCTCTGCTTTGACGTGCTGTCCATCTTCTCACACGCCTTCGACACCGTCGCGATGGTGTCCATCGACAGCATCACCATCGGGCCTGCATGCAGGGTGCGGAAGATCGTCTCCCTGCGCGAGGGTGCCTCCATCCTGCAGGACAAGATCGTGCCACCCTGCCTCGACTTCCCATCAGGCGTGCTGCACGCCACGGTCTACGTCCGCCTCCCGCCGCGCGAGCGGAAGAAGCACGTCCCCCGCGAGCCCCCCGTGCTGATCTTCGAGGTTGTCGAGCCTGCCCAGGCCGACGGGGGCACAGTGCCCCAGCAGCACCACGCCCTCCCACGCAGGCCCCCGCAACAGGCAACCCCTGCAGAACCTGCGCCACCCAGGGGGCAGCACCCTGCTGCGCAGGCAGCACCGGCTCAGGCTGCCGTGCAGCAGCCCTGCCCGCCTCCGGCAGCACAGCGTGGCATAGGGCAGCGGCATCAGCAGCAGCAGCAGCAGCAGCACGCCGTGCCCCAGGCGCAGGTGCTGTGGGATGAGCCGCGTGCCTACAACCCTGCGGCCTACACCTCAGCCCTGCAGCAGCAGCCCGATGCTGTAACAGAGGTGTCGCGCATGGACCGCACAGAGGTGGATACCAGCGTGCCCGCCGTGGCGGGGCAGGGGCAGGGGTTGCCCCCTGCGCCGTGGCGCGATGCCCTGGCGAGGGGGGCTGCCGAGGCATCGCGGCCCCTCCCCCGCGCGTCGCGGGCAGCCGCGGTGCAGACGACGCTCCACGTCGACCCCAGTGCGGACCTGTCGCACGAAGTGTCGTCGAGCGGCGGGACGGAGGCCAGCCAGCTGCTGTGCCGCGACCTCTCAGAGCATGACGTGCGGCCCCAGCAGCAGCACCACCACCACCTCGACAGGACAGAGGATGTCTCGCTGTGCTCTGTAGGGGCGCAGCCCCGGCAGAGCAGGCAGGCGCTGTCGGCATGCGGCATCAACACAGCTGGCGGCGCAGCAGCGCCCCCGATGCAGGCTGGCGAGGTGCGGCAGGCGGGCGTGCCGCCCGGTGCTGTGTTGGGGCGGCGCAGCAGCAGCGCGCGGGTCTCCGTGGCGTCGTGTGATGGGGAGGAGGACAACTACAGCATGCAGCTGCTGCGGGACCTGCGGCTGATGGAGATGGAGATCACGCACAGCACGCGCGAGATCGAGGCGGGGCTGCAGCAGCAGGAGACGTTGCTGTTGGATGACGACTTCAGCCTCGACGGGGTGTCGGACGGAGGGCACCCTGCGGAGCAGCCTGGTGGCGCGGCGCAGTCGCCCCCTCCGACACCGCCCCACCCGCAGCAGCGGCAGGAGAGGCACAGCGCTGCCTGGAGCTTGGGGTCGCCTGGGTCTGTCGAGGCGCCCCAGGGGTGGTGTGCTGAGGAGGGGCGAGGGGGTGTGTCGAGGGGCCCCCTGGCGGCCTGGGGGGAGGGGTTGGACTCTGAGGCTGCGGGCGGGCCTGTGCCCCCTGCGGTGGACGCGTTGCAGGGTGTGATGGATACCACGGATCGGACGCAGCCGTGCACCGACTCGCCGGGTGCCCGGACGGGGGGGAGCCGGGCGACGAGTGCGGCGAGTGGGCAGGACGCACTGGCGACAGGGCCTGAGCTCAGCCAGCACTCGCCCCACCGCACGCAGCGGACCCGGCCTGACCCGATGGCGCTCAGTAGGTATGAGCCTTACCCCCCCATCCCCCCTATACACAGGTTGATCTTCCTGTCGAAAGTGGTTTATCGGAGGTTGCACCGAGTGCACTCTGCTGCTGCCTCACTGCCGCCTCCGTTGATAGTGGATGGGGTGTGGATGAGCGTAAACACAGCAATGAAACACACATGCGCGTTGCCTTGTTGTGTAGGTTGGTGCGAGCTGCACCGAGAGGGAGCCCCTGCTTGCCCTGCAGGCTGCGGGTGAAAACCGCACCACCCACAGTACCGGCATGGTGCGATGTGGGGATGGTGAGATTCCCAGACACAGTTCCCAACACCTTGTTGGAGAAATCTCTGCTGCTCCATATCGTCTCTGTTTGCACTGTGTAACACACGCACTCGGCACAACCCACTGCACCAACAGCGTGGACCGGAAGCTCATGAAGGTGAACCAGGAGGGCGGGGCACCTGCAATGGCGTCGTCACGCAAGGAGGCGGTGCGGAGGTATGCCTTGGGGCAGGGGGCAGGGTTGGCAGGGCTGCTGGGGGTGGGTGGGGGTGAACAGCGAAAACCCCTTATTTGTGCCGCACCTCACACGCATCCCTCTCTCTGCACTGCAGGTCGCTGCTGGACGCTGTGGAGGTAGCACCCACATCCACCAACACCTACCAGGGGGTGCCGCCCAGCGACCCGCTCTCCCTACCTGCGGCAGCCGTGCATTGCTCCCTGCCACCCAGCCTGGCAGCGCTGGATGCACGCAATGTCCTGCACGTCGACCTGCCGATGCCGATGCGCAGCTGCGAGGTGGACACAACCTCTGAGTACGAGAGGGCAGAGGAGGCGTGTGGCCTGCCCCCCAAAGGCCTGTCATACTCGATGTCCACCTACGACAGCCACTCCGACCGCAGCACCCCCAGCGCCCAGGCGCACCCGGGGAGGTGGCGGCGCTCTGCCCAGCAGGGCAGGGCAGCACACGACCCCACGCTGCCCACCCCGACCAGCGAGGTGCGGGTCCGCGGGTTCCGCTTCAACAACAGCACGCTGAATGAATACTCGGCAGACCTGCCCACTCCCATGGTGGGGAAGAGGGACGACGAGAGCGACGAGTGCTGCCGCTTTGGGGGCAACTCCGCCATCCTCGGCCTGTCCCCTGCGGGGAGCGCGCGTGACGCGCAGGCCATGCGGCTTACGCCTGGCGAGGCACGGCAGGCGCAGCAGCGCCTGCTGCGGCCTGCGGAGGGGTGGGGCCCCACGGACGATATGGGCGATGTTGTCGTGTTCGAGTCCTGTGTGCTACGCGACAGTGGGTCGGAGCTGAGCGATTGGTCGGCATCGGAGCACGGCCACCAAGCTGTGCCTGCGGAGCCCAGTCCGCAGCGGGTGGCAGAGGCGGCGAAGCCCGAGAGGCCCACGGCGGGACAGGCGTTCGCACCACCGGGGCCGCAGCGCCGGACGCTCCTGTACGACCCATCCCAGCGGGTGTACTACGACCCCGCCACAAATGAGTATTTTGACACAGAGTGATGCCCGTGTCGGTCGACATGATTGTGTGTCTCAAGGCGCTGCCTCCCCTTGTGGCTCGCGGCTTCTCAGCCAAGCCACAGCCCAGTCCCAGGGGGCATAGAGCTACTAGATGCTATGTCAGTAACCGTTGGAAGTGGCCGGCCCGTCCCTCTCGACCCCAGCCCATCCCCGCTGGACCGCATTGTTGTACTTCCCTGTGCTTCTCAGCGCAGCGCAGTGGGCCGTTTTTGCTTGTTACGGCGAAGGAAATCGTTGCGATCGGTTTGCTTTGGTTTGATTTGATTTGCATCGCAGCACCACCGCACACCGCGCAGATACCGGGATCAACCACGGGAACCACGCCTGTGCTCTTTTTCGTCTTTTCGTTATTCTGATTCACGTCAGCCTCCACACTGTCAGCCTGAGCGCCCGGCCACGTCGTGTGTTTTGCTCCAACCCGTACGGGACACCAAACCCCGCTCCCGCTGTTCACCGTATCACCAGCACCCCTCCCGCAGGGCCACGTCACACCTGACACTGCGTGGCAGCTAGATTCACGGCTGCAGCGTCAGCATATCTACACTGCAGCAGCACCACACCCAGCGAGGCCACCGCAGGCAGGGCTGCCAGCGCCCTCTGCCTGCATGGTGTGCCCTGTGTCTGACAATGACGAAGCTCCTACAACCCCGCGCCCCCAGACGCCCCCGGCCTCTCTAGGCGGGGGTGCCGTGCACAGCCAGGACAGCCAGGGATTGCCGCCGCGGTGCGCATCGGCGTCGCCGCAGCTGCGGGAGTGCCGGAACCGTGCCCTCCAGCACGTGCGGGAGTGCCGCGAGGCGTTGCTGAGCGCCGGGTTCTGGGAGCAGCGCAGCAGGATCCTGAGGGTCGAGGTGGAGAAGGCGCAGCTGCGGCGGCACACCTCCCGCACCCCACCGGCAGGCCCCACCGTTGACGACAAGGGGCGGGCAGAGCAGCGCCGCAGGACGCAGGAGGTGCGCGAGAAGCAGGCGAAGGTGAAGCAAGCAAAGCTCCACCTCAAACAAGACCTGGCCCACGCCAGGAAGCGCCTGCTTAACAGCAGGCGGCTGAACCGTGAGGTATGCCGGGGCGGGCGGGGTGGGATGGGCTCGCACGCAGGCAGCACAACGCTATTTGATGGCTCCTAGGAGGAGGCGCACACCCCCACACCTGCACACCGATTATCTGGGGGACGTGAGGAGGTCAACCCTTTTTCCAGTTTCTTCTCCATTCTTTGTTGGCAAAGTTAGATTCGCGGATCCGCATCGTACAGAAGTCCACGAAAGACAGCTGCACGGTGCTATGCTATCCATTATCCACATCGCACAAACATGCAGCGGGAGCTGCTGCAGCAGCTGGAGCGAGCAGAGCAGCTTGCCTGCCGGCGAGAGGCTGTGTATGTGTGGAAGTGCGACAGGACACGTCAGGTGAGGCGGGACAAGGAGCGCATCGCTGCAACCAACAGAGAGAAGTGCAGCCGTGTGGTGCGGGAGGCCCAGTGGCGTGCCGAAGAGCGGCTGAGCAGGACACGCGAGGCCACAGAGCGGCACCTTCAGAGGGCACACCACGCGCACCTCGAGAGCCAAGAGCTGGAGGTGGTGCTGGGGCAGCTGCGGTCCCAACAGCAGTCCCCTGCTGTTGTGCCCTCCGCGGCACGAACCCCGACCCCTTCGGTGGCCTGACGCACTGCAGCAGTGCAGATCGAGGCAGCATCGGGGCGAGAAGGAGGTCCCTCTAGCCTCCAGTGCAACCCTCCACTGCAAACAGAAGCTTAACGTGATGTGGCAGTCGATGCCTTTCCTTGCTCCCCCCCCCCCCCTCCCACAGACTTGCCAGCGCTGTGGGTCGGAAGGGGGGTAGGGCATGGCAGGCCTGGGTGGGGTGGGGTGGGTGACTCATTAGCCTAACTGGGAGGGAGGAGCAAACCAGAAGCCGCGGAGGGCCCCTCCACCCCCCACCCCACCCCCACCCCACCATCTGACCCCCCATGCATCCCATCAGCCCCCTTCTTCCGCACGGCTTTTTTTGTTACGCACACTTGTGAGCAGAAAAAGTCACTCCCCGTTCTTTTGAACGTTTGGGATCTGTGTGGATCGTGGTGGGTCATTTTGGCCATGGTGTCTGTCTCCACCACTGACTGGGTCACCATATGGGCCCAAATCCTGCAGGGTTGCGTTGCGTCAAGACCTTGCGGCCGCTGCCTCCAGACCCAGTGCTGCCGCGGTTTGGTGGGCTCGATGGGTATACTTCGATTGGTTGGATTGGCTGTAGTGGTCCAGGAGGAAGTGGTGGGACACAAGAGGGCGTAATGCCCAAGTACAGTACAAACCCCACCAGAAAACAGCCAACTTGGGCGAGGGTGGGCGACGGTGGTCTACGGTGGTGCGAGTGCTGGGCGACGCCAAAAAGGCGGCTTGTTTTAGGTCATCTCTACGGTAACTTCAGGTTAGTTGGCTGGGGAAGTCCTGTCGTTCTCGGTGAGTCCATGCTGAAGCTATATCCGTCCGCAAGGGATTCACCCCGTACGCGTGGGGCGCACCCCAATCCCCCTGTCGTACAGCAGCAGAACCCCCGCGACGGCAAGCCGCCGTGCGCAGGGGGACAAGGCCATGTCGGACACGAGCGGCACCCCTGTGGGGTCGTGGAGGGCACACTGTGCAGTCGTTGTATCCCAGATGCTGACGCCTCCAGATAGGCGGCCAACGGCACAGAGTCGCCGTGACCCATGGCTGCCTGAAGGTGGCTCCACTCCTTCAACACAACCTGGCACAAGGGGGGTACGATCGGGTGAAGTTGCGGGCCTCTGTGGAAGCGCAGAGATTGACCCATTGGAGGGTACTCCAAGAGCACTTCGCTGTGTCTAATATTTTTTACGCACACGACTTTCGCGCGGAAAGTGTCATTCAGCTCTGCCAAACGTGCTCTACACACCACCCCCTTCATCAGGCAAGTGGGTTTGTAAGTGTGTGTGGAAGCGTCAACGCACATTTATTTTTAGTGAGAAGAGTCAGAAGCAGCGAAAAGGGACGAGCGGAGCCGCCAAAGCGCGTGAACAAAAGCAGCGGGGACGCGTGTGTTTTACAGGACCGCCAAAGCGCGTGAACAAAAGCAGCGGGGACGCGTGTGTTTTACAGGAGCAGCGGGGTGAAGGAACAGCGGTGGTGAAGGACAGCAGAGCGGGTGTGTTTTGAAGGGCCGCCAAAGCGCGTGAACAAAAGCAGCGGGGACGCGTGTGTTTTACAGGAGCAGCGGGGTGAAGGACAGCAGAGCGGGTGTGTTTTGAAGGGCCGCCAAAGCGCGTGAACAAAAGCAGCGGGGACGCGTGTGTTTTACAGGAGCAGCGGGGTGAAGGACAGCAGAGCGGGTGTGTTTTGAAGGGCCGCCAAAGCGCGTGAACAAAAGCAGCGGGGACGCGTGTGTTTTACAGGACCGCCAAAGCGCGTGAACAAACGCAGCGGGGACGCGTGTGTTTTACAGGAGCAGCGGGGTGAAGGACCAGCGGTGGTGACGGACAGCAGAGCGTGTGTGTTTTACAGGGGCGCCAAAGCGCGTGAACAAAAGCAGCGGGGTGAAGGATCAGCGGGTGTGAAGGACAGCTAGAGGCGTACGACAAGCAGAGTAGTGAGGAAAGATGGACGTCGACTGGGCTTTGGTCGAGGTGCCGGCCCTCTCTATGGAGCCCGCAGCGGAGCCGATGCAGCACTGCGTGTTCCCCACATGCGCCACCGTCCATGAGGGCGGAACGGCGCACGCATGCAACGCCTGCGGACAAGCCACGACGAGGACATGTGTGCGGGCGCATCTGCACCCGAAGGCGGTGGCGGACGCCTTCGTCGCCCACATGGGCAGCGCCGGATGGGTATGCCCAATGTGCGCGTGGACGAAGATGCAGGCAGGCGGCG
Organism: Rhynchopus euleeides; assembly: GCA_963210315.1. NCBI lineage: Eukaryota > Euglenozoa > Diplonemea > Diplonemida > Diplonemidae > Rhynchopus > Rhynchopus euleeides. The sequence continues at coordinate 2,187,736 of OY723268.1, forward strand.
CGGCAGCAGCGGAGGAGGCCGCTGAAGAGGAGGACGGGCTGGGGGCGCTGCCCCAACTGGGAGCCGGTGAAGGGCTCAACATGGAGGCGCGCATGACTCGGCTGGAGGCGAAGGTGGAGGAGCAGGCCGAGACCATCGCCGATCTGCAGAGGCAGCTGCAGGAGGCTGACGAGGGGTTGCCGGACGACTTCTCGCCATACGCGGTCGCGACGTGGCGCCCTGGCATATGGAAGGGCGCGGTGCGGCGGCAGATCCGGGCAGAGGTGTCCCGCGTGTTCCGGGAGGCGAGCCTGCCAGCGTCGGGCACAGATGCGGGGGAATGGATGCACAGCCTCCGCAAATGCTTCGAGCACTTCGACGACGTACTAAAGCTCATGAAGATGAACACGGAGGAGGAACCCAGCCTGCTGCCCCTGCACCGCATCGTGTGCGAAATGTCGGCTCTGGCCTGCCTCACGGGGTATGTGGCACGTGCCTACTACGAGCACAAGGCGAAGAACATCCCACCCCTCACGTTCTCGGCGTCTCTGCACCAGCGGCTGGTGGGAGAGGCGAATGATGCGCAGGCGAAGGCGAACCCGCGCCGTTTGGTACCACCGCGTGTGCAACAGGGGGCTGACCCGCGCTACACGCCGTACCCCACCGGGAAGACGGGAAAGGGGGCGGAGCAGAGGGCAGTGGGAAAGGGGTCGAAAGGGCCCCGCGGGGGACAGTGACTCCAGCAGACCACCCACCCAGGAACCAGCCCAACGCCGCCCACACCATCCCCATACGAGTTCATCCTGAAAGAAAAGAAGCAAACCAACAAGGGCCGCCCCCGCATCAAGCAACAACCACTGTCGAGCGAGATGAGGCTGATCATCATGGAGGCCACGCAGGAGGCTTTGGGGAACGCACTGTCGAGTTCGTACTGGACGGCTCTGCGCAGGAGCTACGAGAGGTACCGCGAGTTCAGAGAGGAGTGGTGCAGGGGGGAGGGCCGCACACTACGACACGAGGAGGGGATCACCCTGTGGATCACACACCTGCGGCTCAACGGACTGTCCGCCCCATCGGCGCTGCAATACCTGGGCAACATCATCGCGAGCCTGCGCCGCTTCGAGTCGTGGGAACAGGAAGGACACGTGCTACGGGACTTCAAGCGAAGCTTGTGCCGCAGCGGGGCATTGAAGCCAGCACAACAGGCGCACCCCGCGACTCAAGAACAGGCAGCACAGGCAGTGGCTCAGGAACCGCGGCCGCTGGTGCGTCTGGCCGTCGCAATGATGTGGCACGGGGCGGCGAGAGCGTCGGATGTGCAACGATTGTCAACGCGGGACATCCAGACGGAAGCAAAGTCAGACCAGATCACCATCGTGTGGACCACCACGAAGTCGGACCCCTTCCAGCTGGGGAAGACAACGGGTATGTCACTGCCACCGGAGATGCTGAAGATCCTGCGGAGCCGTATGAAAGAGCTAAAGACAGAAGGGAGCCTGTTTCCCCCGAGCGTGACATACCGATGCATCGCGGCGGCGGTGAAAAGGGTGGATGCCCGATTGACGCCGCACTCCCTCCGGAGGGGGGCCCTCCACCATCTGGCACGCAACGGGGTGCCAGTCGAGAAGCTGATGATGCTGTCGCGACATGCGACTCCCGACGCGGTGTTTCGATACATACCAGCAGCAACGACACAGCGTGTGGCAGACACAGCGGCACTGTCCAAAGAGCTGGCCAAGAACGCGTGAGACACAGGGGTCCAGAGTTTAGCACACATTTCCCGTACAAAAGGAGGCGAGACATCACACGTGAACTACGACGGTATGACTACCCGACAGGGGGCGGCGCAGCAGGGGTCGGTGGAGGAAAGGACGGTACCGGCGCGGGGCCCGGGCCGACTCACAACGATGACCCGACACGCGCAGGGGATCCAGCCGCACAGCCGAGAGAGCGCCCAAAGACATACCACAGGCCTCAGCTCTCCATCCAAGTATACCAACCTCCTGAAGAAAACGACAGCTCCGACGACACGGCGGACACCGACTCAGAACACGGACCGGGCATAGACGCCGATCTCTACGGGGAGAGTGTCGGCGTGCACCACAAAGGACATATCGTGCGACCTGCCCATGAAAGGCAAGACCCATCTGAAGACGACCGCCTTGCTCCGATCTGCGACACGCGCCTCAACCTGGCGCGACTCCGCGAGCTGGACTCCAACGAGGAACTGCGAGACGTGTTGGACCTCATTACAGACCCCGAAGCCTTCAGAAATGCGTTGCTCCCCGGAGCACGCGACCACTTCAGGAACAAGTGGAGGATGATATCACGCCATACATTGAAACATGTCGACGACCTCATCGCCTACGGCGTTATCGCTATAGCCTGTACTCATGCGATACTCACCTTACCAGCCTTTACCGTGCCGAAGAAGTCAGGGGGGACACGCTTCATCGTCGACGCACGTACTCTGAACTCGTACATGGCGCGACCGCCAGACATGAGATTGGACGACATCCTGGAGGTGACGCGCCGCATCGCTGAGTCAACTTGGGTTGTGCTCGCTGACGCGAGGAGCTGGTTCTACCAGTTTCCGGTGGAGGAGGAGATCCAGCGCTACTTCGGAATCCGCTTCGGGGACAAGCGGGACGAATTTGTGCCAGCGTTTCTGTCGGTGATGTGCATGGGGTGGTCACACTCACCAGCAATTGCCAACCGGAGTGCGAGGGTGCTCCTCCCTCCAAGAGACGGCATCGTCTGGATAGACAATTTTGTGGTCACAGCCGAGACACTGGACGAGGTGCAGGCGAAGTACAGGGTCTTCCGCGAAAGGTGCGACTACGTCAACGCGACCCTGAACCTCGACGATGCCGACCACGGGATGCCGACGCAACGTTTCTGCACGTTCGGGATCCAGTTTGACCTGGTGGAGCACAGATTCCGCATGGACCCTGCATGGGTGGCGAAGGTGGCACAGCGGGAGGAGCTGGCGGAGACGTTGGAGGGAACAACAACGCCGCGGAGGGCCTTCCGCATCTTCGGATCCATCGTCTGGCAGTCATACGTCATGCGCGCGCCACTGTGTTTCGCTCCCGCAATCCTCTCTTTCGTCCGGCGCCTAGGACGCCGGGCGCACGACAACAACGCGGCGTGGGATGTCAACACACGAGTGCCGAACTCAGTGATCCGGGAGACAGCAGCACGGATGGAGTTCATGCGCGATAACAATTGGCACCACCAGGCAGACCCAACATCGCGGGCAACGCTGTGGTCCGACGCGTCATCGACGGAGTGGGCGGCGATACTCGAACTGGGAGAGGAGACGGTCACACAAGGGGTGTTCACCGGGGCAGATCGGGATGCGCACATCTTCCTGAAGGAGGCCTTCGCCGTGTGGCAAGGGCTACGCATCATCAACTCACAGGACATCGCTGTGACGTGCAACATCGACAACCTCCCCCTAGTATTTTGCATGCGGCGAGGGCACTGCGCGAACCACAGAGGCAACCTGCTACTGCAGCGCATATTCCTCGTGGCACGGACGAAGCGACTGCGGCTCAACCCCCAGTGGGTGCCAACCGACGAGCAGCGGGCTGACACCTACACGCGCGGAACACGAGCCGAACGGGCAATCCGCCTCGAGCCAGCACATATACCAACACGCAGCACCACGTAACCCGCACTCGGCACCGTATGATTACATGACCAACCGGTGCGCGAGCACGTCCCTCCGGAAGAGGGTCCTGGGTGTGGAAGCGTCAACGCATCAAACGAAGTATCAACAGTAGAGAAAGAGCGGCAGAGTTGAAGTGACACTTTTAGAAGTTCGCAGCATGCCCCTCATTGAGGGGTATGCTGCGAACTTCTAAAAAAGACTTCACTGGTCTCCTTCGCGAGCCGCTGTCTGAAGGAAACAAAGTGCATGTGCGACTGAGATCAACCCAGTGAGGAAACGCCCCCCTGTTTCCAGAAGGGACGTACTGTCTTGCGCAATGCGGCAGCTGTGGCAACGGACAGGTGCGGAGTGCACCTCTAACCTGCACCAGGGGGTGCTGTGCACCAGGCTGCGTGTCTGTTCAAGCTGTCCTCCGTGAATATCGGGTGGTACGGGCAACGGGTGCTTGTACAACAAGATGCGCTATTCCTCTACCGCACGGAAGCTGCCCTGGGGGCCCGTCCTTCCACGACCTGGGCCCGCCAAGGACAAGAGTGCTGACAGATAAGTGAAGGGAATTGATCCCGACAACACTGCAGAAAGTGCCTCTGCGGGAACGGACTGGCTGAAGGCGTTGATCGAATGGCCGACGGCTGGTAGTCACTCACGGTGGAACTGCAGGAAGAAGCACGTGTATGCTGCGACACTCAGGCAAGGACGTCCTGCTGCCGGGCTGCGTCTCTCGTGGCGACAAACAGGTCAACAGTGCTAACCACTGCTGAGGGCGACGGCACGTCCCCGACAGCGTCTACTCCCCGCCCCACATACAGCATGCACTGCGGTTCCACATTCCCTCCCACTGGGGTCCCAGGAAGCATCACAGAGCCATTTCCAAGGGGAACACAGTCAGGCATGTAGCTTGGGGGGTCCAGCTGGTCTCGAGACCAGCAGTTGCCTATGTTGCTGGTCTGGGGGAAAAAAGCGCCCTATCACTTCACAGCTACAACCGCTCTGATGAATTTCCTTTTGTTTGTTGCGTTGACGCTTCTACACACAAACAGGTCAACAGTGCTAACCACTGCTGAGGGCGACGGCACGTCCCCGACAGCGTCTACTCCCCGCCCCACATACAGCATGCACTGCGGTTCCACATTCCCTCCCACTGGGGTCCCAGGAAGCATCACAGAGCCATTTCCAAGGGGAACACAGTCAGGCATGTAGCTTGGGGGGTCCAGCTGGTCTCGAGACCAGCAGTTGCCTATGTTGCTGGTCTGGGGGAAAAAAGCGCCCTATCACTTCACAGCTACAACCGCTCTGATGAATTTCCTTTTGTTTGTTGCGTTGACGCTTCTACACACAAAACCCTGAACTGATCACACCCTGAGCCTGATGAAGGGTGGGGTTAGTGTATAGAGCACGTTTGGTTGCAGCTGTGGTGGGGCGCTTTCCGCTCACACGAGTGTGCTTAAAAAGCGCCCTATCACTTCACAGCTACAACCGCTCTGATGAATTTCCTTTTGTTTGTTGCGTTGACGCTTCTACACCAGGACCCTCATCCGGAGGGACGTGTCCGTCTCGTTCTCAACGAGGCGGGCGCGCTGGTAAAAGTGTAGGTGGCATCGACACTGGTGGCAACTCCACGGGGTGTGTGGCCTGCGTCCCTCGCGTGTACGCGTCTGCGCGTTGGTCGTGGGTCGCAACCCAGTGTGGAATAAGTCGTATCTGCTGGCGGCGCGCTGTTGTGTATATCTCCTGCAGCAGGAGGTTGCCTCGGTAGTTGGCGCAGTGGCCCTTCCGGAGCGCGAACACCAGGCCGAGGTTGTCTATGTGGCAGGTTACGCTTGCCTCCCTCACACGCTGCATCATGCGCACCCCCTGCCACACTGCATACGCTTCCTTCAGGAAGATGTTCGTGTCCGCGTCGCTCCCTTCGAACGCCCCTTGGGACACTGACTCCCCTCCCGGCAGCACGAGCACCGCCGCCCACGCCGTGGATGACGCGTCTGTCCAGAGCTCAATGGTCGGTGGCGGGTTCTGCGGCGTATACCACTCGTTGTCCTCGATGAGGCGTGCCCGCGCCACTGTCTCCGCCTGCACCGACGGAGGTACTGCGACCCTGGAGTCCCATCGGGCGTTGTTTGAGTGAGTCTGCTTCGCGATGCGCCGCACGAAGGACAACACGGCTGGCATGTAACACATCGGTGTCCGCATCACATACGACTGCCAGACGAAAGACCCGAATACTCTGAACGCCCTGCGTGGTGTCGTGTGGCCGTTGACGACTTCCTTGTACTCTTCCCGTCCGAGGACTTTTTGCACCCAGGCTGTGTCCATGTGGAAACGGTGTCGCGTCAGGTCGAAGTGGATCCCGAACACTGTGAAGTCCTGCAGCGGCACGCCGTGTTGTGTGTCGTCGAAGTTCAGGGCGGCCCCCACCTTCTCGCAGCGGCTGATGAAGTCGGCGTACCTCGCCTGTGCCTCTGGTAGGGAGTCTCCGACAGCGATGAAGTTGTCAATCCAGACTATTCCGTGCTCTGGCGGGAGCAGCACGCGTGCGCTGCGGTTCGCGATTGCCGGGGAATGTGACCACCCCATGCACATGACAGTCAGGAAGGTCTTCACGAATGTCTTTCTCTCCCCGCCTAGGCGCACTTCGAAATAGCGTTGGATCTCCTTGTGTACGGGGAACTGGTAGAACCAGCTGCGTGCATCTGCCATCACCACCCAGCTCGCCGCGGCCACTCGCTGTGTCACCTCCGTGATGTCCTGCAAACGCATGTCCGGTGGGCGTGTCATCAGTGCATTTAGCCGCCTTGCGTCGACGATGAAACGTTGGCCCCCAGACTTCTTGGACACGGTGAACGCTGGCAGCGTGAGGTACGGGTGTGCATCCGCATCCGTCAGGACGCCATACTCAACCAAGGTGTCCAGGTGGTGCAACATGTGGCGTGATACCTTCCTCCCCGTTTTACGTAGTTCTTGGCGGGCCTCGGGAAGCAGTGCGTCAGCGAAAGCGGCTGGCTTGGTGATGAGGTCCAAGACCCCCGTCAGTTCACCCTCGCTGTCCAACCGTCGCAGTTCCTTGAGATTGAGGCGCGAGGTGCAGATCTCCGCGATGTAGTCCTCTTCCTCCGACAGCTCCGTCTTCGCGTTGGCTGGCCGTATCACCTTCCCCCCCGTGCACACACCCAAGTCCTCCCCGTAGAGGTCCTCGACACCCGGACCGTACGACTCTGCGCTATCCACCTCGCTCCACGCTTCCTCATCACTGGGTGGTGGGTCGGACGCGGCTTCGTCGGATGTGGCATCTTCGTAGTAGCGGCGCGCTGCGAACAGCCTCGTGGTCCCCGGGAAGTGGGTTGCTGTCAGGGGTTTTGGCTGTGTGCGCGTCGTCCCCCCTTGCTGTCGTTTTTTCTTCACCACTCGATCTTCGCCGACACCTGTGCTGTCTCGCGCGCGTGTGCGTTTTCCGCCGCTGATACGTAACGCATCACACCGTCGACCGTCGCGTGTCTCGAGAGGAGGCGCACCTCCTCCAGTGGAACGTTCTTTCGCGCAAGCTGTGTGAGTGCCCCCCTCCGCAGAGAGTGTGCCGTGAGCCCCCTCCGTGCCCGCTTGACGGCTTTTACCACGGTCCGGTAGGTGACGTCCGCCGGGAACAGTCTCGTCTCTCCTGCTCTGCGCGCCCTGCGGAGGCGGTGTCGGAGGATACGGTGTAGGTCCTTCGGCAGGGAGATCCCTGTGATGTGACCCATGTGGAAGGGGTCCGCCTTCGACTGGGTCCAGCGCACGTATATCGGCTCGCTGCGCTTTTCCGCTGTGACGTCCTTCACATACAAGCGCAGTGCGTCCGAGGCCCTTGCCGCACCCCCCCACATGATGCCGAGCAGCAGTTTCACGAGGGGACGTGGCTCCTTCGCTAGCGCCTCCCGGATGTTGTGGGCTGTTGCTGGTTCTGCTTGCTTCAGTGGGCGTAGTGCTCCTCCCCGTTTCAGCGCCCGCCTGTAGTCCGCCACAATTTGTTTTCCGTCGAGGGGGAACGCTGCGAAGCGTCTGAGTGCTGCTGCAAGGTTGTTGAGGTACTGGAGGGCGGACTGCACTGATAGCCCGTCCTTCCGTTGCTTCGTGACCCACAGCACCGCCCCTTCGTCGTGTGGCAGTGTTCGCCTCTCCGCTTTCATCCACCCTTCCCGGAACTGCGAGTACCTGTCGTATGTGCGGCGGAGGGCCCCCCAGTATGTGGGTGCGAGGGCTTGGGCCAGGGTGTGTTGCAGTTCCTGGCGAATGGTGGTTGCTTCCTCCGGGGTCACGCTCGTCTCGGTCTTGCGGGGGCGTCCTCTTGTTGACGGGGGGGCAGATGGTACTGCCTTCACATACACTACCGCGGCGGGGGGGAGGGTCGTGGCCCGCGGGCGTCCCCTGCTGGTGTCGGGGAGTCACTGTCGCTTGCCTTTCCCCCCCCGTCCTTTGTGATGGCCCTTTCCCGAGTAGGGCGCGGGGCGGTCCTGCGTGTTACGCTCCTGCAGGAACCGCTCCTGAAACGCGGCCCGCCTCTCCTGTGTGTCGTCCTGCGTGGCCCGCCCCTCCCGGAGTAGGCGCCCGTGTGTCACCGCATCGTACTTCGCTGGGTCCATAATCTTCGCCTTTGCCAGGTAGAGGCGGGCGCCCGCGCGCCCCTTCAGGAGAAAGTGCGGGTTCATAACGACGATTGTCTTGTGGAGGGCCTCGGTAAAGCGATCCGGATCATCGTCGTCGCGGATCAGTCCCATTGTCTGAAACAGAGCGTCGAAGGCCTGGATGAGCTGGTGTTGCCAGTCTGGTGAGCTCGGGGCATCGCTGAGCTCCGCCTGTCGGAAAACCCGGGATACCTCAGCTTTCACCAACCTGCGTCCGGGGACAGTGGCGATCGACGATCCCCAGGTCGACACGATGTGGGCGGAGAAATCGGCGGGCAGCTCGGCCTCCGTCCGCTGCAGCGCCTTCTGCAGGGTGGCGATCTGCTTCGCCTGCGTCTCCACGGTCTTCTTCAGCTCCTTCTGTTCCTTCTCCAGCCGGCCTGTCAATTTCAGCAGGTACTCCAGCGAGTTCGCCACGCGGAGATCGGTGTTCGAGTCGGCGGGGTGGTGTGCGTCCCTGTGCTGGAGGCCCGTGCCACTCTGGCTGTCCGCCTCGCTGTACTCCCCGTCCTCGCCTAGCTCGCCCGTCGCTGCTGCCAGGTCCGCCGCGGTCTCCTCGTCGACTGCCTGCCGGACCCATGCGCACTCGGGGCACACCCAGCCCCTGTCCCCTGCGCCCTCGAGCCATTCGGGGACGACGTGCGCCGGGATGCGCTCTCTCAAGCACGTCCTGACCGTGGTCCCACCGCAGTCGTGGCAGCTGAATGCGGTCCTGGCTGTGTGTGTAGTATTGCACGTTTCGAATATGCACTCGGGGCGACGCTCTGCTGGCTCGTTGTCGGGGTGGGCGGGGTCGGGAACCTTCAGGGTGTCCCAATCCAGAGTGGCCATCTTCTCTGTTACGCAGCTCGGCGTAGTTACTGTTCCTCTCCTATTCACGCAGCTCGGCGTAGTTTCTGTTTCTCTCCTATACACGCAGCTCGGCGTAGTTTCTGTTCCTCTCCTATACACGCAGCTCGGCGTACTCCCTCAGCCCGTTCTGTTCCTCTCCTATACACGCAGCTCGGCGTACTCTGTCCGCTTCTGTCACTCTTGCTCCCCTCTTGATTCTCTCGCCTGCTTGATAGTTTGATGCGTTGACGCTTCTACACACAAAACCCTGAACTGATCACACCCTGAGCCTGATGAAGGGTGGGGTTAGTGTATAGAGCACGTTTGGTTGCAGCTGTGGTGGGGCGCTTTCCGCTCACACGAGTGTGCTTAAAAAAAAAAGTATAAATCCGGGAAACCCCAGAATTTTTTTGGTTGGGGGGGTTTTCCCTCACACCAGGCCGAAGATGTACCCTGCAGCAGGCCCGAACCACGAGGATTTCGGCTCCCGATGACTGCTTCCCGCGCAGGACTGGGTTCCGACCTGATGTCGGAGAGATCCACACCGTGTTCAGCCCGGAAGGAACAGATGTTCACTACCGTGGCCTCCGGCGGCTGGGGGGCTCCGCCCCCCAGACCCCCCTGTGGCCTGTGCTTGTCAATATGCGACTGTGGGGTTCTTCGCTAGGCAAGTTTTCGTCAAAGTTCGGCGATTTCTCCCGATGCATACCAATAGGAAATGCACCAACACATCGTTTCGGCACCGTAGCGAAGACCCACGGTGGCGCTGTCTACTCCTGCCTCCGGACGCGCCCCGGAGAACCCGGTGTTGGTCAGGACGGGATTTTGGGGGAAGCGCCGGAAAATACCCCAGACCAGCAGAACCAGCAAAAATCTGAAAATCCAATTTCAAGCTACGTGCCTGAACACAGTTGCTCACCAAGGCAAAAAAAAGGCAAACAAAATCGCACAAAATCGGGGCAAAAAACCCACACCCCACCCCCATATTTCGTAGTACGTTCGTAGTTAAAAACCCTTTTTTCTGCTACACCATGATGATATTTATACCATCCAAAACACAGCGCAGCATTGTGTATAGGAGGAAATACGATACTAGAAAGGACTGGCGTCATCACCTCTGTCATGTTTTCCCTTTCTTCATGCTCCACCACACCTTCTGTACTTCAGACAACACAAACACACAATAGCTGGTCGTGAGATTTGTGCAGAGGAGTGGTGGAAGCGGTCAACAAAACATTTTTCTGACCGAAATAGACCTGGCCACCTGTTCCTTGATTTCTGCCACAGCTGAGCCGTGAGCTCCAGGTGCAACCTCACAAAGGCACTTCCACACAAGCGCCCTCGCAGCTGTCTTGCGCTCCAAGAGCACAACCAGCTGTTTTTTCGTGACTCCACAGGTGACCTTTGCATCGCCAGCCGCGCTTTTTCTCCGTGACTTCACAGTGGAGCCCTGAGCTCCAGGAAAACCGCACACACCACTAGCCGTTCCTTGTGCCTCTTTAGTAAGCCCTGATCCCAGGAGCCCATCACAGGAACAGAAGACCTCTGCACCGCGGGCCGTTTCTTCCTGCGACTCCATAGCGGGCCCTGAGCTCCAGGGGCTGATGTGCATTAGATTAAGACGTGCACCATTTGCTGCTCGTTACGCGACTCCACAGTGAGCCCTGAGCTCCCGGAGCTGACCGCATGAGAGGACCATGAGCTGTTCGCTTCGCGACTCCACAGTGGGCCTTGAGCTCTCGGAGCATGAGAGTATCACGAGCTGCCCGCCTGCGACTCCACAGTGAGCCCTGAGCTCCCGGAGCTGACCGCATGAGAGGACCATGGGCTGTTCGCTTCGCGACTCCAGAGTGGGCCCCCGACTCCCGGAGCATGAAAAGATCATCAGCTGTTCGTTCGCGACCCCCCAGGGCCCCCTCCGATTCGGACCCGCAGAGAGGTGACAACCTGTCTCGCAGGGTTCTGGGTCCAGCACGGCTCCTCCAGAGAGATGCTCGCAGAGAAGGATGCGATGCAGCTGACGACCGTCACGGTGCGCCGCATCGCGAGTTCCTCGCGGAGCAAGACCTGGACAGTGCGGAGGAGATCCTCGGGGGCTGGGCTTCGCCTCCCAGGGGTGACGAGCGCCCTCCGTGATAGCGTGGATAACCGGCGGTCGTATCAACCGGTGGAAGCGGTCAACAAAACATTTTTCTTCGTTCCATTTTTGTGTTTCCATAGCGCCAAGTAAGATATCGACAGAAGGACATCTAGTACGCGTATTTGTCTTAATGTCCATGCACCACGCTGAGCGGGTGCATGCCTCCTGATTGACTGCAACACACACACACAGAGCCACACCACCCTGCAGGGCGCTGCTATCTTTTCACAGGCGTGGTTATGGAGGTGTTCCTGACGGATGCGGCGACAGGCGTGACGCACGCTGTCGACATCGGGATGGACGAGAAGCCCGAAAGGCTGAAGCTCGAAGCAGGCGAGGCGTTCCGCTACCCTGATGGTGTGGAGGAAGAGGACGTGCGTCTGTTGGTGGGGGGCAAAGCGGTGTGTGACGACGAGCCTCTGAGCCAGGCAGGTGTCGAAGCCGGTGACGTGGTTCACGTCACCCTCTGTCCCGACCGTCACCTCGATGCGGTGCACAAGGGGGAGAAGCAACTGTGGCAGGTCCCGCTGTGGGTGACGACACGCGATGAGGTCCTTCAAGCCGTTCGGGAGTTGACGGACGAGGATGAGGGGGAAGGAGTGCCAGACTGGTTCGAACATGCGCACACCTCCGTGAAGGGTGATCGTGAACTTGTTCATGCAGCAGTTCAACAACAGGGCCGTTCACTCCAGTACGCAGACGACAGCCTGAAGGGAGATCGTGAGATCGTTCTTGCTGCAGTTCAACAACGTGGGTACTCACTCCAGTACGCAGACGACAGCCTGAAGGGAGATCGTGAGATCGTTCTTGCTGCAGTTCAACAACAGGGGCGTTCACTCAAGTACGCAGACAACAGCCTGAAAGGCGATCGTGAGATCGTTCTTGCTGCAGTTCAACAAGATGGGTACTCACTCCAGTACGCAGACGACAGCCTGAAGGGAGATCGTGAGATCATTCTTGCTGCAGTTCAACAACGTGGGTACTCACTCCAGTACGCAGACGACAGCCTGAAAGGAGATCGTGAGATCGTTCTTGCTGCAGTTCAACAAGATGGGTACTCACTCCAGTCCGCAGACAACAGCCTGAAGGGAGATCGTGAGATCGTTCTTGCTGCAGTTCAACAGAATGGGTTCTCACTCCAGTACGCACACGACAGCCTGAAGGGAGATCGCGAGATCGTTCTTGCTGCAGTTCAACAACAGGGGTGTTCACTCAAGTACGCAGACAACAGCCTGAAGGGAGATCGTGAGATCGTTCTTGCTGCAGTTCAACAAGATAGGGACTCACTCCAGTACGCAGACGACAGCCTGAAGGGTGATCGTGAGTTCGTTCTTGCTGCAGTTTAAAATAATGGGTACTCACTCGAGTACGCAGACGACAGCCTGAAGGGAGATCGCGAGATCGTTCTTGCTGCAGTTCAACAAGATGGGGACTCACTCCAGTACGCAGACGACAGCCTGAGGGAAGACCGCGAGGTACTTGCTTCTGCACGTCATCAGATGAAATCGTGTGCCCACGCATCGTGTTGCGTTGAGGGCTGCATCAGGGGGCGTGTTACGTTGCCCTCTGCCGCTGAGAGCTGCCTGGTTGCACGATTCTGCAGTGCTGTTGGTTGGGCAACAGGAGTCAACACTCTGTGCCTCTTCTTCTTCTTCTTCTCTCTAGCACTGCCCCTTCTCGGTTGCTTCTCTGAGCCATGATGTGTGGCTCAGCAGGAGGCGTCTCAGCATGCCTCACCCTCATGAGGCCTTTCCCTTTTGTGTTCAGGAGGCAGCGATTCAACGGAAAAGAGATGCTGCCAATCGCTCATTTCCGGAGTCGCATGCAAAGGATTTTTCAAGCTCGGAGAGAGGCTCCCCACTACAGCTGTACGGGCCTCACCTCACCGCACTCAACTGACGCAGCATGGGAACATTGTGGAAGTAGCCGCCGTCGGCTCTAGGCTCTCTGGCCCTGCAACACATACGCATTTGATGGGCCCCACTACGATCCGCACGGAGCTCAAAAGGTGTCACTTCAGCTCTGCCGCTCTTTCTCTACTGTTGATACTTCGTTTGATGCGTTGACGCTTCCACACTTACAAACCCACTTGCCTGATGAAGGGGGTCACCCTCCATCAAGGCTCAGGGTGTGATTGTCAGTTCAGGGGGTTTTGTAGAAGCGTCGACGCAACAAACAGCGGCTGTCGCTGTGAGGTGATAGGGCGCTTTCTCCCTTCTCCCTGCTGGGCCTGCTTTCCCCCCCCCCCCCCCCCCCTCCCTCTCCACCGTCACAACCAGAGGCATGCGATGCGCCTGCGGGACCTCGACACCCAAGATGGCTTACAGCTGCGTTGGGAGGGCAGGCGGCTCCTCAAGAAGGCGGAGTGCCGGATGAAGGGCGAATGCGCCGCCCACTCCAAGCTGCTGCGCAGCCTCAAGGAGGCCTGCCTCGGCGGGCCCCCCGCCGCCGCGCACCCCCACCACCACCACCCCCACGCCACCCCGGCGGCGGAACACCGCGCCCCCCCTGCACGCCACAACAGGGCGGTGGCAGCCATCCACTCCCGCTTCGCGCTGCGCTGCGTGGAGGACGACTGGGACGAGACACACGCCGCACTCCTGCAGCAAGAGGAGGCACAGATGCGCTGCGAGCTGTTCCCGCTGCTCCGCCTCCTCCGTGCCAGGCAGGGGGTGCAGGGCCTGCAGGCAGAGCAGGGGGCGCAAAGGCTCGCCCTCGCGGAGCGGGAGGCTGCCTCCCGCGAAGCCCTTTTGACGGTGCTGCAGGAGATGCGCGACACCGCAACCGAGGCGGACAGGCAGGGGGCAGGGATGCGTGCTGCCGTTGAGGCCCTGACAAGCAGTGAGTTGGCTGCGCGCAGCGCGATTGCGGAGGTGTGCCAGGCGGAGGCGGAAGGCATCGCCAGCGACAGGAGGTCGGGCGTGGGGATGCTGATGCGCAGCGCCTTCGTGCGGATCGTGACGGACCAGCATGAGAGGCGCCGTGGCGTGGAGGCGGCAGAGGAGGCGGCGGCCTGCAGGGTTGCCGAGGCACGGCGGCTGCTGGGGGTGGCGCACGGCCTGTATTCCGAGGAGTCGCAGAGGAGGAGGGGGCATGCGCTGGAGCACCGCGTGGAGAGGCAGGCGATTCTCGCGGAGATGCGCGACGGGGCGGCGGTGTTCCTCCAGAGGTGGCTGGGCCCGCAGGCGGGCGCCCCCGCTGCTGCTGCTGCTGCAGCAGCCTTGCCCTGATTGGGTGGTGGCATTTACACAAGTCTCAAAAGAAGGAATGCGGGGCCGCGGCCCCCCCCCCCCCAGCAACACATCACCCCAACCCCACCCCCCCGTGCACCCCTGGTAGCTTCTGCAGACAACGCGGGGAGGAGGGGGAGGGGAGGGGGCGTGGGGGCTAACGTGGCACCACACCGCATCATCTCCGCAGGGAGGGGTGTGTGGGGTGTGGTGGTGGGGGTGGGTTGTCAGCAGAAGAAGAAAGCGGGGGCTTTGGTTGTGTGGGGGGGGGGGGGGGCGCGGGCAGCGATGGGTGTGAAGGACCTGTGGTCGCTCGTCGCCCCATGCGAGTCGGCACTCGCGGGGGATGCGCTGCGGGGGAAGGTCATCGCGGTCGACGCCAGCGTGTGGATCCAGCAGGCGGTGCGGGGGGTCCGGGCACGCAACAGCAACAGGGGTGGAGGTGGGTCGTCCCGCCTGGAGGACATGCACATGATTGTCATCTTCCGCCGCATCGTCCGCCTCATGGAGCTCGGCGCTAAACTCGTCTTCGTCTTCGACGGCAAGCCTCCTGCGGTGAAGCGCCGTCTCTTGGAGAGCCGCCGCAAGCGCAGGCTGATCGGGCATGCCTGCGCACGCCAAGCCGCTGAAAAGCTCCGCGCAGTGAAGGACGCCATCGGGCTGGGCGAGATGGAGGACGGCCCGCCCGACAGCAGCTCCGCTTCCGACGCAGGGTCGGAGGACAGCGTTGGGTCATTCGCCGACATGAATGTGGGTGTGGCACGGCTGGACCTCGACGCCGTGACCGAGCTGCCCTACAAGGCGCAGCGGAAGCTGCTCCGCTCCGCACACCAGGAGGTGCAGGAGGACCGCATGGCACGCTCGAAGGCGATCCTCGGGGAGCAGAGCGACACGGCGCCGAAGGACTTCTCCGCGCAGCAGATGTCTGCCTTCCTCGCGCACACCAGGCTGCGCATCAAGGCGACCTCCCTGCGCGAAGCTGTGGGCGAGTCTTTCAAGCGGAAGCTGGTGGAGTCCGGCACGGAGCTGCGCCCCAGCGACGGTGTGGACGTGGCGCAGCTGAAGCGCATCCGCGGCGAGGAGGACCGCTACTTCTACATGGGGCCGAGGCGCAGGGAGGCGGGCGAGCTGCTCCCCGCGACACACCCGCAGAGGGCGGAGGGGGCTGGCCGCGACACGCTGCAGCCCGCAGGGCCCCCGCAGGACAACCACAGGGAGCAGCACCCCGCGCAGCCTGCGGCAGACGACGCTGCCTCCGATGTCGACATGGCAGACCTGGAGGCCGCCCTGGCGCAGAGCCTCGAGGAGGCGGCTGCGCCGCAGCAGCAGCGCTCCACCACGCCCTGCTCTCCACCCGCGGTGCCGGATGGTGCAGGTGGTGGTGGTGGTGGCTTCTTCGGCGGCAGCGAAGAGGGGCAGCAGCAGGAGCAGCTGGAGGAGGATGAGCGGCGCTCTCCGCCCACGGTGCCTGCTGGAGTTGCGGAGACGGAGGCAGCCCTGTGCGGTGGTGGCGGGTTCTTTGGAAGCGAAGAGGGGCAGCAGCAGCAGCTGGAGGAGGAGCAGCGTTCTCCGCCCGCGGTGCCTGCAGTTGCGGAGACGGAGGCAGCCTTGTGTGGTGGCGGCGGGTTCTTTGGCAGCGAAGAGGGGCAGCAGGAAGATGAGGACATGGCAGAGGCGGCGGCAGACGGCCCGCCATGCCCGGATGTCGACATGCCACCGGGTGGCGGCGGCTTCTACAGCAGCGAGGGTGGCGCGGGTGGCGCTGGGCAGCAGGCGGTGCAAGGGATGGTGCAAGCGCCTGATGCAGGTGGCGGCGGCGGCGGCTTCTTCGCTGGCGGCGGCGGGGGGTCGGACGTGGGGATGGAGGAGGAGGAGTCGGAAGAGGAGGAGGGTGGTGGTGGTGGTGGTGCCATGCAGGGCGGTGGCGGCCTGATGCGGATGACGACCGACATGGAGGAGATGAACGACGACGAGCTGGCGGCCCTCGGGCTGCTGCCGCAGGCAGACGCACAGGAGGGGGCGCAGTGGGGCATGTCTGCAGGCCTGCAGCAGCAGCAGCAGGTGGAGGCAGCACCGCCACCACCCTGCGGCATCGAAGCAGGCCCAGACCCAGCCGACGAGTCCAGTGAGGACTGGGAGTCGCTGAGCGAGTGGGGGCAGGGGCAGCAGCAGCAGCAGGGCGGCGTGCTGGACTCTCAGGAGGGCGGCGAAGCTGATGCCAAGGCGGAGGCTGAGGGCACGGCCCCCCAAGAGGTGCCGCAATCGCCGCCGCCACCGCCGGCGGGTGTTGCTGCTGCACCACCTGCTGCAGCACAGCAGGTGGAGGAGGAGCAGGAGCCCTGTGCTGCGGGCAGGGGTGTGGCGGCAGAGGGTGCCGGCCTGCATCCACAGCAGGCGCCGCCGCCCCCTGCAGCTGCCGAGCCACCCCGCACCCCCGCTGGCCCCGCTGGCGGTGATGCAGATGCAGACTCCGACGACATCTTCGCATCCCCTGCAGCTGCCGCTGCGCAAGGCGGTGCCCAACCCCATCCCGAGCACACGCCCCTGCCCCCGGTGCCGCAGGGCATGGGGGGCGGCGGGGAGTCTCCAGCAGAGACGGCGCCTGTGCCGGTGACGCCGGGGTCGACGGAGCGGCGGCGCCTGCAGTATATGACACTGCAGCAGGCGGTGGCGCTGCAGCAGGAGAAGCTCGACGCGCTGCGGAAGTCGGGCGCCAACATCGCGGAGGGGATGGTGGGCGACATGTGCCACCTGCTGGACCTGTTCGGCATCCCCTACATCACGAGCCCTGGCGAGGCGGACTCGCAGCTGGGTGCGATGTCACGCGCAGGCCTGGTGGACGTGGTTGCCACGGAGGACTCCGACGTGCTGCTCTTCGGCGCGAAGCGTGTGGTGCGGGGGCTGGGCACGCGCAACAGCAGCCAGGCACGCGACGTTGAGGCTTGCAACATCGAGCAGCAGCTGGGCCTGTCCCGGAAGCACCTCGTCGCGCTGGCGATGCTGGTGGGGTCCGACTACACCGAGGGCCTGAGCAACGTGGGGATGAACGCCGCACAGCACCTGCTGCTGGGCATGCATGTCCCCGACGAGGAGGACGAGGCGACCTACCTCAGCCTCGTGATGGCGCGTGTCACAAGCTTTATGGCTGCCATCGAGGCTGCCCAGGCCAGCGCCGCCACGCCCGGGGGTGCGAAGGGCAAGAAGAAGGTGGTGCAGACCGCTGCGCCTGGCGCATGCCTCTTTGACAAGGTGCAGGCGCATGCGCTGAATGCGCTTGGCACGCGGCAGGCCCTGCGGTCGCTCGACCCACACTTCCCGAATGAGAATGTGGTCAGCGCGTACCTGCACCCTGCTGTCGACGATGCGGAGGAGATGTTCACATGGGGGCAGCCGATGTGGAAGGAGCTGATCGAATACGGCGTGCAGACAGTCGGCATGCCGAGGCCGGATGTGGAGCGCATGATCACGGCTGTGCAGTTCCGCACCGACTTCAACGCGTTTCCCTCTTCTGCGCCGCTCGCGTTTTGCGAGAGTGCCCCGCTGTCGCAAATGGCCTCCGTCCTGGCAGCGCTGCTGCGGCTGTCCACACACGACTACACGCCTGAGCACATCGCTGTGCTCAGGGCGTACCTCGCGTCGCGCCCCCGCCTCACCTCCGCCGTGAAGGAGGGTGTCGACACCGCCCCTAACCTGCTTGCTGTCATGCGCGCAATCGAGTTTCTCAAAACAACCGGGCCAGAAGCGCTGCTCCCGAGGTGCTGCCTGGCAGGGTAATGGCATGCCATGCGATGGGGACTGTGCATGGTGCCCGATGGCATGTGCTTTGTTTGTTTGTTTTGACTGTTCGGCTGTTCGATTTGATTGTTACCGATTGCAGTGCCAGTCTGCCTTGAATAGAGTGGGGTGCACGAATGGGTGTGCATGGCACACCCGACTCCCACCCAACCCAAGGTGACGCACTGTGTCATCAACCCCGCTGCAGGCCTTCAGCTTGCACAGCGGTGGACAACAAGAGCACGCGCCCCGGCACGCATGCCAACCCACCGGCATCTCCCTCTACGCCTCACCCTCGGGGAGTTGCGGGTCCTCATGCTGGCAGCCCACCCCCGTGTCGCTACGACGCGAGATCCCGCCTGACCCTGCCCCCCCATCCCACCCCCCACACCCTTCAACCCGCTGTTGTGGCGCACCGCCAGCTCACGTTGTTCACAGCCTTGCTCGAGGCATGCCCACCCCCACCCCCACTGCACTGCCCCACTGCACACCACCCTCACCACGCAGGCATCTGGTGGACTCACGAGGAGAGAGGGTGAGGGGGAGCCCGCTGCGATGAAGCGGTCCAAGATCATCGCGGCGCTCACCTCGCCCAAATATGGGGAGAGGCTGGAGGAGATCGACAGCACCATCGTGGCGCTGCTGAGGCAGCGCTCCGAGGACAAGCTGTCTGTCACGGAGGCGAAGGCGCTGCTGAGCGTGATCCTGCCGGCGCTCGGCGGCCCTTCGTGGGGCAAGTCCGACCGCCGCCTGGCGGAGCTGGTGGAGGTGATCGGGGGGCTCGTCGCACGCGGCGAGGGCCGTGCCGACCATGCGGACGAGCTGTGCGGGGTGGCGCTGCCGATGTTCGCCGCGGTGGAGGACCCCACCGAGAAGCACCTCTGCGCCCTGCAGCACCTCCTCTCGGGCGTGTGCGGTGCGCAGGGCCCGCGCACCCTCTTCGCCCTTCGTGCGGTGCGCGACAACTGCAAGACATCCCACTCCGGCAAGGCACGCCGCTCTGAGCAGGAGCGCAAGGAGTACAAGGAGGCGCGCACCCTGCACGGCGTGAAGGTGCACGAGAAGAGCACCGCCGAGGCGATGGAGAAGCCGCAGGTCAAGGCGCTGCTGTTCGCCATCTGCGAGATGACGACGAAGCTCCTCCCCGATGTGGCGATCACAGCGGGGTGGCTGCGCGGGTTCCCCTCCGTCGTGCCGCACCTGCTGAAGCAGGCCAGCACCGCGCAGGACCCCATCACCTTCCTGCCGGTGGTGCTCGCCATCCGCCGCGCATCGACCGACCTCCCGAAGGATCTGAGCGAGGCGATTGCCGAGGCGCTGGAGAAGTGCTGCAAGACGCGCAACGAGCGTGTGTGGAAGCACGTTGAGCAGCTGGGCCTGCGTCTGGACGAGGATGTCTTCGCAAAGCCTGCGGTGGCTGCCTTCACCCTGATGGCGGGGGAGTGGAAGCGTGCCATCGAGACGGTGCTGGCTCCCCTGAGCGCCATCATCGGGCTCTACGCTGCGCATGTCTCGTCCTGCGGGGCCATCATCAAGCCCCTGATGGAGCCCACCGTGAGGGCGCTGAACGACCCGACCCTGAGCGCCGCGGCGACGCGTGTCGTGGCGTCGGTGCTGCGCCACGTGGGGGACTCTGATGTGCGGACGCACCTCATCAGCATCATGTGCAAGACCATCAAGGATTCGAAGTCCACCGAGGAGAAGAGCACCTCGCTTGCGACGCTCAACGCCACCATCAGCGACCTGTTCTGCAACGAAGCGCTGAAGGCCGACGCGGCGAAGGCGGTGAAGGAGCACGTCTACCCTGTGATCAAGTCGCTGGCCCCCTCCACCACTCTGTATGAGCTGATCGGGTCCAGCATCCGCCACTCGCATGTGATCCCCGATTTCATCGGCGCCGTGCTGAAGGAGGTGCACAACGCAGACGAGAACATCCGGCACCGCGTGCTGGCCATGGTGCACTACATCGCAGAGGCTGACCCGAAGAAGATGAAGGAGCTGCAGCCCGAGCTGGCCAAGCTGTGCAAGGAGTCGGAGAAGAAGCTGTCGTCGCGTGTGGGCACCCTGATGGTGCTGTCCGTGGTGGATCTGCCTGCCACAGAGGTGTGGTACAAGGAGGGGTGCCTCGGCATGAACCCGACGCTGTTCTCGATTGAGAACTTCAACAGGCTGTCGGAGCCGTGGCAGTTCAACTGCGCCATCAAGGGCTGCCGCCGCTTCCTGCCCCCCGCTGCCAAGTCGGCACCCCCGGGGTACAGCTCTGGGCGCGACCTGGGGCCCATGCGTGGGCTGATCCTGGCGGCAACGCACCCGAGGCACACTGTGCGCCGCGAGGCGCTGGAGGCCATCGAGACGGCAGTCAAGGCGGACCCCAAGCTGCTGGCGTCCTTCTGGACGGCGCTGATGATCGTGCTGTGGGGTGACGCCCCGGCGAAGCAGGCCGAGGCGCCCGCGCCGAAGCCCGCTGCCAAGCCCGGCGCCAAGAAGAGCGCAGCCAAGCCTGCGGGGAAGCCTGCTGCGAAGCCTGCGCCGAAGGCCGGGAAGGGGAAGGGCGATGACAAGGACGAGGCGCACCCGCTCATCGTCGACAAGAACAAGTTCGGCAAGCCGCGCGTGCCGCTGTGGGAGCTGGCGCACAAGCTGGAGGGGTCGATGGTGCTGGGTGACGCTGAGGGGGTCAGGCGCGAGGACCCCGCAGCGGCTGCCGTGTTCACGCAGATCGTCAACGCGCTGTTCGAGCAGGAGAGCCTCATGTCGGAGCATGTGCTGGCCGAGATGGTCTTCACGGCGGGCCACCCTGCCGTCAGCGGGCCCATCTCCAACTTCTGGGACTGCACGAGCCCCCACCTGTCGCGGTACCGCGCCAAGCTGGACGCCAACACGTTCACCCGCATCTTCGGCATCGGGTTTGTCCCCGAGCGTGTGACGGACGGGCACAAGGCAGGGCACTACCTCTTCAAGCACCGCAAGACTGTGCGTGACGCCATCCTGGCTGCCATGCCCGACAGCTTCGAGCGTGACCACTGCCGTGTGGCGGCGGCGCGTGCCCTCAGCTTCCTGACGCTGCACTCCGGTGCGGGTGTGCTGCAGGAGACCCTCGACGTGGAGGAGGAGGTGGAGGAGGGTGCCGAGAAGAAGCCGCTGCTGGTGGGCATGATCCGCGCCCAGTCCGACAAGCTGGCGAAGCTCACCCCCCTGGAGATCAAGCTGTGCCAGTGCACCACGAAGGACGCATTCGAGTCGGCAGTCCAGAAGCAGCTGGAGGACGACGACGTGGTGCCGCGCTTCAAGAAGGACCTGCATGTTCAGGTGAAGCGCGACAAGTCGCAGAAGGGGCTCTACACCGCAGAGGACGAGGAGTGGGAGAGGCAGATGATCGCACGCCGCAACGCCGAGAAGGGCATCGAGGAGCCCAAGGTGGCTAAGGCCAGGGCCGAGACGCGCGAGAAGTTCGCCGTCATCCAGAAGGACATTCAGCGCGAGAGGCAGATCCTGAACAGCATGCTGTGCGCCCTGATTGAGATCGCGCGCGACCCCCGCAACGTGACGGCAGTGCACGAGTGCCTGCCCTCCATTGTGCCGGCAGCATGCTACGTCATGCGCCACGTCACCCTGAGGCAGTCGCTCGAGCGTGCGACGGAGCTGCTGGAGTGGGCGGCGCTGTCGACGCCTGAGCTGGACCTCCGCGCCATGTCGAACACCATCACGCAGGCGACGAAGGCCCTGGTGCTGGGGAGGCGTGGGTCGAAGGAGTGCGGCGGGCAGGCCTACGAGGAGGGCGTGCTGGGCATGGTGGAGAACCTGAGCAGGAAGCTGCGTGGCGTGTGCTCCGGCCTGCTGCCCCCTCCCTCCTACGCCATCATCTGGCCGCTGGCGGAGGCGGTGCTGACGCACATCCACTCCACCTCGTCCTTCGGGGTAATCTGCCAGCAGCAGGTGCTCGCCATCGTGTCGACGAACTGCGGTACGCCTGACCTGCCCCACAAGGAGCAGACGAGCGACGCGCTGCTGGTGCTGATCGACCGCACCCCGACGCTGGCCAAGACAGGCATTGCCGCCATCACGGCGCTTGCAGAGAACCTGAGGGTGTCGGAGCTGGGGCCCATCACAGAGGGTTTCCTGTCCGCTTCCAGCATTATCCGTGAGGGCTCTGTGTGCGCTGTCAAGAACTACCCGGGCCTGCCGACTGCCCCTGCCACGACGCGGTACTTCCTGGCGTCGTGCACCCACGACACGAACAGGGGTGTGCTGCGGAAGGCTGTCGACGCCTGGTCGTACCACAACCTTGAGCTGGGTGAGGACTACATCGACGTGCTGGTGCCGCGCATCATCTGCCGCCATGAGGACATCTGCAACTCTATTGCGGCGACGATGGCCGATGCCGCGACCAAGTTCCCCGGGACGAAGAAGCTGCTGATGCAGCAGATGTTCCGCACCTTCGACATGCAGCTCGGCTCGAAGGACCGTGCGCCCAACGAGGCCCCCCTGCCCACCCTGAAGGAGGTGGACCGTGGCGGTGTGGCTGCCGGTCTGTCCGCGCTCATCCCCCTGATGGAGGCGGAGCACAGCGAGCTGGTGACGAAGTTCTGCTGCATGCGCGCCCTGGTCGACACGCTGGAGGAGGTGCGCGACGTGTTCCTGCGCGCCTTCCAGAAGATGGTGACCGCACACGGCAGGGCACACCAGGACAAGATCCTCCCCGTCCTGCAGAAGCACTTCAAGGAGGGCCCCCCGACAGCCCTTGGGCCTGCGGGCAACGCAGGGGCGCTGAACCCCGCCATCCGCGAGTCCTACACGGCGAGCGTGGTGGTCGTGATGGGGACGCTGTCCGCACAGATGGAGCAGTCGGACCACTTGAAGGACCTCGCCACGAAGCTCGTCGAGATCGCAAACACCCAGTCTGGCGCTGTGGCACGCTCTGTGTGCGACACGATGACCACCGTCATCACTCTCGACAAGGTGAACGCGCAGAAGGCGGAGCTTGTCAAGAAGTCGCTCGACAAGATCGTGAAGGGTGGTGCTTCTTACCAGTCGCGCCGCTCCCAGGCGCACATCCTTGCGGGTGTCGTGCGCGGGCTGCACCTGCCCGCCCTGACCGAGCTGGGCATCATCGAGGCCCTGAAGCTTGCGCTGAACGGGAAGAGCGCTCACGCCAAGGAGGGCGCCCTGGCTGCGCACTCCGTCTTCTGCGAGCGTCTGGACGGGCTGTACGAGCCGTACGTCATCGACGCCATCGGAGACGTGGTGAAGTCCTTCTCAGAGCAGGGCGGCAACGTGAAGAAGGCTGCCGAGGAGTGCTCCGCTGCGATGATGAAGTCGCTAAGCCACTTCGGGGTGCGCCAGATCCTCCCCCCGCTGATCTCGTCCTTCGACACCGACAACTGGAAGCAGAAGGTCAGCGCCCTCAACCTTCTGGGGCAGATGTCGTACTGCTCCCCGAAGCAGCTGGCTGCCGCGCTCCCGATGGTGATGCCTGTGCTGTGCGAGACGCTGAACGACACCCACAGGGACGTGCAGCAGGGGGCGTGGGACGCCCTCCGCCGTGTCGGCGGTGTCATCAGCAACGCCGAGATCGCAGCCCACGCCAACGTGCTTCTGGAGGCCATCCGGAACCCCACCCACGAGACGGACACCGCCCTGGAGGCCCTGCTCTACACAAGGTTCACCAACGCCATCGACGCCGCCTCGCTGGCTGTCATCGAGCCGGTGCTGCGCCGTGGTCTGACGGAGCGTAACTCATCCATCAAGCTGAAGGCCGCACAGATCATCGGGTCTGTCGCCATGCTCGTCAAGGAGAAGCACCTGATCCTGCCCTACCTGGACGGGCTGGTGAAGCTGCTGAAGAAGGTGCTGATGGACGAGTTCCCCGACTGCCGTTCCACAGCTGCCAAGGCGCTGGGGTCGCTCATGATCTCCCTCGGAGAGCAGCACTTCCCCAACCTGCTGGACTGGTGCTTCGAGTCGCTCCTCGACACGCGGAACTCGCATGTGGAGCGCTCCGGTTCGGCACAGGGTGTCGCGCAGATCATCTCGTCCCTCTCAAGCGAAGACCTCGAGAAGTACCTCGCGTACATCCAGGAGAAGACGGCGGACGAGGAGTACCTTGTGCGTGAGGGTTTCCTGCAGGTCATGGTGTATGTGCCGCACGCCCTGGGGCAGAGCTACCAGCCGTACCTCAAGGAGATGACGCCGTGCGTGCTGGTGGGGCTCAGCGACCCGCAGGAGGGTGTGCGGAACATGGCTGTCAAGGCGGGGCAGACGGTGGTGCACCTCTTCGGTATGAAGTGCCTCGACCAGCTCCTGCCGCCGCTGCAGGAGGGTCTCCACAACCAGGAGTGGCGTGTCCGCCTGTCGTCGCTGCAGCTGCTGGGCGACCTGCTGATGCGTGTCGCCACGGAGAACATGAAGGTGACGCCCGCACGCCAGGTGGAGGAGGAGGACGACGACGAGGAGGACGAAGAGGACGAGGAGGACGAGGAGGATGAGGAGGACGACGAGGGTGCCCTGCAGCAGCAGAAGCAGAAGACGGGTCCCCTCACGCTTCGCGACCTCCGCCGCATGCGCCAGGACAAGACGACCAACTCTCTCATTACCGCCCTGGGGGATGTCATCGGGCCGCATGTGCTGGGGTCCGTCATGGCAACGGTCTACATGCTTACCGTGGACGTCATTCCGGACGTCTCCCGCCACGCCAAGCAGGTATGCCTGGACAGTGAGTGCTGTCTCTCGCAGTGCCCACCTCTGCACACACACACACCACACACGTCGCCCGTCTCAGGTGTGGAAGGCTCTCGTGGACAACACGCCCGCGATGCTTCGCAAGATCATGGAGCACGTCACCCCCAAGCTTGTGGAGTACATCTCGGAGGACGACGTATGTCAAGTGATGCCGCCTGGTGGCCCTCCCCACCACACCCACACCCCACCCACACCCATTGCAGCCGGAGAGGCGCGAGGTTGCCGGGCGTTGTGTCGGCGACCTTGTGGCGCGTCTCGGGGACGGGTTCCTTCCCTTCATCCTCCCCGTGCTGTCCGACGGGCTGTCGGAGACGAACACCGTCCAGACGCGTCTTGGTGCGACGCTCGGGTTCAAGGAGGTGGTGCGGTGCATCTCGCGTTCGCAGCTGTCGACGTACTCTGGCGTCGTCACGCCTTCCATTGTCAAGGCCATCAAGGACGAGGACCCCGAGGTATGTCATGCCAAGGTTGTGCTGTGGCCCACCCACCTACCCTGCAGGTCCGTGAGGAGGCTGGTCAGGCGTTCGACCTTCTGTTCAAGAACTTCGGTGGCAGGGCCATCGAGAACTTGATGAAGAACCTGATCGATGCGATTGTGTCCAACGACGAGCAGGTATGCACGCTGGTGGTGTTCCCCGCACCACACCGCCACACCCCGACACACAGGCGATGGCGGGTACGCTGGAGATGGTCAAGATGCGTCCCAAGGCTGTGCTGCAGCAGCTCATCCCGACTTTCACGAAGGCCGGTGCCCTGACCATCACCCTTGCAAAGGGGCTCGAGCAGGTTGCCCTCATTGCAGGTACGCCCACGTCACAGCAGCGCATTGCCGAGGATGCACTGCATCACTGCAACACCGCAACACCACCGCCCTGCAGAGGACAACATCTGCCCGCACATCATCGAGCTCATCCCGGTGTTCTCGCAGACGCTGGCACAGGCAGAGCTGGACCACATGGAGGAGGTTGTCGCTGCCCTCGAGGTATGCAAGGGGATGCCGCGTGCTGCCTGCCTTGTTGCCTGCCACCAGACCACGACCACCTCGCCCCCCTGCAGGCAATCATCTCGTTCGCAAGCTCGGAGGACATGTACAACATTACCGGGGAGCTGCGTGGGGTATGTCTTCGTCCGGTGGTCCCTTGCCGCCACAACCGCAACCACCCCACCACCACCACCACCCTCTGCCCACAGCTGGTCCAGAGTTCGCAGGCGGAGGACCGCAAGGGCGGTGCCGGTATCATCGGGGCGCTGGTGCAGTGCTCGGTATGCTCACTCTTGTGCCGCCACTGCTGCCCACCCACTGCCACCATCACAGACCGACCTGTCGGAGTTCAACGTCCCGTTCATCCAGAACGTCATCCGTCTGTACGGCGATCTGCAGGAGGACGTGCAGCGTGCGGCTCTGTCGGCGATGACGAAGGTCGGCGAGAACCTGGAGAACCAGGGCGTGCTCATGGAATTTGCCGACACAGTGCACGGTGCGCTGCAGACCGCGTCGATGGGTTCCATCACGCAGAACATGAAGCTGCCTGCTCTCGACCTGATGAACGCAGAGAACGACAAGAAGAGCCTCGGGCTGTGGTCGGTGCTCGCCTTCTACACCAAGCCGCTGCAGAGCGGCACCCCGGAGCAGAGGGAGTACGCCGCCACTGGGATCCTGGAGGTGATCGACATGGTGAACGTGGACACCATCAAGGCCTGTGTCGGTGACATCATGGGTCCCATGATCCGCAAGATGAACGAGGCCATGCCCAGCACAACCAAGGTGGCCCTCCTCAAGTGCATCAGCGCCTGCATCCGCCGCGTCGGCACGTCTGCCAAGCAGTTCATTGTCATGCTTCAGAACGCCTTCCCGAAGAACCTCAACAACCCCGAGCCGGACGTGCGCCGTGCGGCGCTGCACAGTCTGTGGGTGCTGATGAGGTTCCAGGAGCCGAAGCTGGACCCCACCTTGAACTCGCTGATTGTCGAGACGAAGAACGCACACCCTGCCATCCAGACCGCTCTGCTCCGCGGTCTCACGCTGTGCCTCTCTGCACGCCCCGAGGCGGAGCTGGGCAAGATGGTCATCACGAAGTGCACCGACTCGATCATGCCTCTCTTCAAGCGTGTCGCCAACGTGCGCCACGCCATCGCAGTCGGGAAGGCCGTGGGTATGCTCGCAGGCCTGATGCAGGACGAGAACATCGTCCGCAAGGTGATCGACCAGTCGACCGAGGCGGTGTCGCAGGGCGGAGCGATGATCTGCCTGGGTATGGCTGGATGGACCGGTCTTTTCAAGCGCGCAGCAGGCAAGGCTGGGTTCTACCACCAGGACTACGTCAAGTTCGTCGACGACGCGACAGCGGTGCTGCCTGTTGTGGAGGACATCGACCAGAGGTACGCCACGGTGCAGGCGTGCCACGCCTTCACCAAGAGCGGGGCGATGGAGGAGGTGGAGCTGAACGAGGTGCTGAAGCTCTCCTCTGCACTGGTGAAGCTTGCAGAGGCACTCCTGGACACAGACCGCCTGCACACCTCCCACATTGAGGACGTCCTGCGCCAGTCGCTGGACAAGATTTCTGCCTACGTGCCTGCGAAGTTCCAGGCCCCCATCTCCAAGGTGAACGCAAAGCTGGCCATCCTTGACTACGAGGACTGGGACACCAGCTCCGAGTGCCAGGACGACAGGCGTGAGGACGAGGCGTGATGACCATCCATGCTGGAGGCGCCCTTGTCCTAACCGAGCGGGTGCCACGGCGGGATGCAATCACAGGCTTGCTGTTCTATTGCCTCTTGTGGGGCACTCACTCATGACAGTTGGCTGCTTTGTTATTTCAAACGTTGGATTTTAGTGCTGTTGCCGACAAGGGGCAAGGGGGGTGGGTCGGGGTGTGGGGTGGGGTGGGGGGTATTTTGACATACCAACATGGGCCCTCAGCAGGCCGACTGCAGCCTCACGCCGCAGAGTGTTAGCATCATTGCGTCTCTCTTATGTGTTCTTCTGCATTGTTGTTGTTTTTTCCGCGTTAAATATTCTGCTCGGGCGCAGTCTCTCAGGATGCATTGTGCCAGAGAAACGGGAGGCGAGGGCTAGCCTTCCACCCCGAAACCCAGCGGAGGGGGGGCGGGGCGAAGGGGGGAGCCTTTTTTAACCCACCGAACGTCTCTCCGGATGTATTCCACCATTCGCTTGCAACCGGCACCAATGCCATTTTCAAAAAGAGATGCAGGTCGAGGGGACGTACGATATCAAGCTTTCCGATGCTGGCGTTAGTATTGCCAACACCGAGAGAAGGAGGAGGAGGGGAACAACACGAGGGGGGGGAGTGGGGGTCGATCGGGAGGAGGCAAAGACGGCACAGCGTTCCCCTGAAGGGCTGTCGGAATGACAGCCGTGATATATCAACGGCCCTGCATCATGTGGGTGGGAGGGGGAGTCTGGAGCATCCCCGCACACACGCACATGGTGGCAGAAACTATCACCCCGGCAATTTTGTTGTTGGGAAAAAAGCTCTGGCCAAGTCAGACGATGTCGATGCGGCCTCGCAAGAAGGAGACAGTGCCCGGGCGCAAGCGCGTTAAGTAAAATGAACGGGCGCTGAGGAGCTGTGGGGTTGTGCAGGAGAGGCAATAGAGCTGACCCCTTTCCCAGCCCCCTCCCCCCATCCCCCCTCGGAGATATTGGTGCCTTGGAAGGAAGGTTAGGAAGGTTAGCGACCTGCTGCTTTTTTACGGCATGCATACACACCCTCCCCCCCGTCATCCAGGCAAGGGCGCCCAATGTCTGATGCGACGAAGAGACCGAGGGTTGGCGATGACACCAGCGACGCAATCATCGGGCGTTGCGTTGTCAATCGGTGCTGCGGCAGCATCACGGCGGAGGTGAAGGCCACCGCGGTTCACCTGTTCGAGACGTATGTCGAGGTGGACACGTTCCTCCGCAGACACCTGCAGCGGGGAGACCTCAAGCAGGCCTACAAGATCCTCGAGCAGCTGTGGATGGAGGTGATGCAGACCGAGGAGGCAGCCGCCCTTAACAACCCCGTCGCCGAGCTGCTGGGGAGCCACACCGCCCTTCAACGGGCAGAGAAGTCCTGGGGGAAGCGTCACCCCAAGCATGCTGCATTGTGGCCCGACCTGGTGGGTGTCTTCAAGGCAGCGTGTGGCGAGCGCCAGGAGGCACTGGTGCGGATCTTCTCGTCCGAAAGCACGTCTGAGGAGTTCAAGGTTCGTGAGGGTCTGACAGGCAAGGAGGTGATGGAAGAGCCCCACGTCGTGTGGCAGGAGGTGCAGGATACGTACAACCCCGAAAAGAAGCGCGAATACCTGGAGGGCTTCACTGGACGCGTTCTGCAGTGGTCGGTCAGGTACAGCCTCGACGGGGAGAAGGAGGCGACGCGGATGCTATTGACGCGCCCGCTGGTCTCGCCCACGCTCGACTCACTGGCAGACAGTCAGGCCTTGCAGCTGGCTGTCCACACGCTTGTGTATGGGAGCATGTTCGTCACCGGGCAGGCCATGGGTCTTTCCCCGCGTTTTCATGCCGCTCTGGCGCAGGAGGCGTGGGCTGCGGGCGACGTGTGCTTAGAAATGTATTCGCATCTGGTCAACAGGCGGAGCAGCCCGCATCCGTTCCTCACGATGGTACCAAAAGCCGACGGGTCCAGCGGCCGCATGCAGGACTTCTGCCTGGAGAGCTTCGTCAAGGCGCTGGGGTCCCACAGCAGGGGCGTGCTGTTCTGCAACCCCCCGTATGTCGAAGCGGTGATGAACAGAGACCTGCCGAAGGTCGTTGCCGCTGTGGACCAAGCAGCAGAGCAGGGCAAGAGAGTGGCCGTGATATCGTTGCTGCCAGATTGGGTGGACAACGAGGGCGTGGCAGCTGTCCTGGGTTCGGGGCACCTGCGGAGTCACTGGCATCTCAAGAAGAACAGACACAAGGCCTGTTTGGAAAACGGGACCGAGGTGACAATGGGTGTCGGGCAGCGTCTCTGCCTCCTTTCCACTGCAACAGACGACGCTTTGTCAGAGTCCCTGTGGGGATGCATTGCAACAGGCAGCGAAACAGCCGTACCGCCGGACTGCAAACTAAAATAAGTTCTTCGATGCAAATCAAATCGCGCGTGTATGCACTCCTGGAAATACCTCCAGGCGATACGGAGCTGAACAGCGGCTCAAGGCGGCCCTTCTCGCATTCATTCTCCGGGACTGGTCGCGACTCGTGGACAAGCCTGCGTCCATCAGGAGCGCAGGGTGGCGACTGTGGTACAACGGTTTTTGCGACACTTGTGAACAGAAAATGTCACGACACCACAGCCAAACGTGCCCCGCAGGCCACTAGCCACCTTCTGTGAGGGGGGGCAAGCCTCAGAAGCGTGGGGAGATGGCTTGCGTTTCACTGATTTTGCCGTTTGGAACGGGGGCTTCGGCACGGGGGAGGGGGAAAGAGGGCCTGTTCCCGAATTAACCAGACAGGGGCCCCCGAAACGGTGACAGTCATCGTGAACAGCACCGATGTGGTGGCAGCCTCAGCTGCAAGGGGGGGCTTGTGTCGGGCGTCCTCAGCTGAGAGGAGCCATTTCGCTCTCCCCCTATCTGCCTCTGCCCTCCCTTGAACCGTCTCACGCGAGCCTTCTCTGCTGCCTGCCACCACTATGTGTGCACTTGCATCTCAAGTGCATTCAAGTGTTCCATGATCGCACCGCACACACAGCACACACCACCACCCTCCCGAATTTGCTGCTGGTGTGCCTCACAGCGTGCAAGGGGAAGAACATTCGAGAAACATGGATGTCACTGTCCGTCATGCCGGGACCGGTGACAGCTGTGTCGTCGGTGTTCCGGAAGGCGGGACCGTGATCGAGCTGAAGGCGGATGCGCTCAACGAGATGTTCCCGGATTCTATCAACAACGCAGCCCGTGAGGCTGAGAACGTGGCAGCACACATCGAAGGGTGTGAGGAGGAGCTGGACGATGCACAGCGCGTTGCCGACACGGGTCTGGAGGACGGGGGTGCTGTCAAGCTCGTCCCACGCTGGCCCATCGTCAAGGCTCCCGCTCTCTACTCGTCGACGCCTGGCAGCGGATCCGCGCATCACTGTGTTTGACACCAGCACCGCTGATGTGGTGGCGGACTTAACACACGGCAACAAGCATATTCTTGGCATAGCGTTCTCAGTCTGCGGGACGTGGTTGGCGACGTGCTCTGACGGCACCATCTGCGTGTGGCTGACATCAACGTCAATGTCAACCTGGGAGCAGGTCTGCATCCTGCCCCACGGCGGCACCGAGGTGGCCGTGTTCAGTGCAGCGTGGACACACTGCGGACGTCTGGTGTCCGGAGACGAATCAGGCAAAGTGCGTGTGTGGGACTTGAAGGGCACACCGAGTGCCACAGTGCTGGAGGGTCACAGCGATACTGTTTTCAGCGTTGCTGTGTCGAGCACGAGGATCTTCAGCGGGTCAGAGGACAATACGATCCGTGTGTGGGACATCAGCACCCTCACACACACACACACCCTGGATGGTCACACTGGCGCAGTGCGAGGCATTGCCCTGACTCAGGACGAGCAGCACCTGGTGTCGTGCTCTGGATGCACGGACAAGTCACTCAAGGTGTGGTGCACAGCCTCGCTCAGCTGCCTGCGTACTGTGCAACTGGAATACCGTTCCTGCACACTTGCTGTGTCACAGCCAGGTGATGTTGTTGCTGTGGGTTTTATTATTCAGTGCGGGTTTTCTTTTACAGGGGCGACGAAGCTGTACCGCCTCAGCACAGGGGCGTGTCTGGGGAAGCTGGGCTGCGTCTCACAAAGCTGCGCTGTTGCCCTCAGCCCCTGCGGGAGGTGGGTCTTCTCACCAACGAACGCTTCCGTCACTGTGAGTGCTGTGTCTTCCGTTTCACCTTGAGTGACGTGCCCGTCACCCTGCTCTGCCTTCTTGACTGCCTGCCATTCCAGTCTCTGCAGCACAGCACCACATGCCCTTGCTCTGTTTGCGGATAAAAAGAGGTCAAAAGGGTTGACGCAGTGTTCTCTCTGCAGACTGCCCCACACCCCCTGGCAGGTGTAAAGTTGAGGGGGGTCCAAATATGTAAAGTTGAGGGGTATGGACCTTGCTGTGAAATATGTAAAGTTGAGGGGTAACAGGGAATTTCCAAAATCCCCCTCAACTTTACATGTTTCACACGGTAAAATCTGAAATTTCTGAATGGTTTACCCAGCCCAAAAATTTTCTGGGAGAAATTTTTTTTTGGCCCGGAACACCGAAACTTGGCTTCCCCAGTATCTCACAGGACTTGGTATGAGCCCGATTCTGTGATTTGGTGACCTGGCGAGTGATTTTTGGCCGAACCAGTTTTGGGAGGAAATCCCTGTTACCCCTCAACTTTACATATTATCCTACTTTTGGCTAGGGACTGTGGGGGACTCAAATCCCCCTATACCCCTCAACTTTACATATTCTGCACAAACGAAAATCGGGTGGAATAAAATGTAAAGTTGAGGGGTATGAGGGAGCTGGGCTCCCATGCAAGTTGCAGGGAAAACTGGTCAAATATGTAAAGTTGAGGGGTATGAGGGATTTCCCAGCAAACCTCAGGGAGATTCGGTTCTGCACAACCGAAAATCGGGTGGAATAACATGTAAAGTTGAGGGGTATGAGGGAGCTGGGCTCCCATGCAAGTTGCAGGGAAAAATGGTCAAATATGTAAAGTTGAGGGGTATGAGGGATTTCCCAGCAAACCTCAGGGAGATTCGGTTCTGCACAACCGAAAATCGGGTGGGATAACATGTAAAGTTGAGGGGTATGAGGGAGCTGGGCTCCCATGCAAGTTGCAGGGAAAACTGGTCAAATATGTAAAGTTGAGGGTTATGAGGGATTTCCCAGCAAACCTCAGGGAGATTCGGTTCTGCACAACCGAAAATCGGGTGGAATAACATGTAAAGTTGAGGGGTATGAGGGAGCTGGGCTCCCATGCAAGTTGCAGGGAAAACTGGTCAAATATGTAAAGTTGAGGGTTATGAGGGATTTCCCAGCAAACCTCAGGGAGATTCGGTTCTGCACAAACGAAAATCGGGTGGAATAAAATGTAAAGTTGAGGGGTATGAGGGAGCTGGGCTCCCATGCAAGTTGCAGGGAAAACTGGTCAAATATGTAAAGTTGAGGGGTATGAGGGATTTCCCAGCAAACCTCAGGGAGATTCGGTTCTGCACAAACGAAAATCGGGTGGAATAAAATGTAAAGTTGAGGGGTATGAGGGAGCTGGGCTCCCATGCAAGTTGCAGGGAAAACTGGTCAAATATGTAAAGTTGAGGGTTATGAGGGATTTCCCAGCAAACCTCAGGGAGATTCGGTTCTGCACAACCGAAAATCGGGTGGGATAACATGTAAAGTTGAGGGGTATGAGGGAGCTGGGCTCCCATGCAAGTTGCAGGGAAAACTGGTCAAATATGTAAAGTTGAGGGTTATGAGGGATTTCCCAGCAAACCTCAGGGAGATTCGGTTCTGCACAACCGAAAATCGGGTGGAATAACATGTAAAGTTGAGGGGTATGAGGGAGCTGGGCTCCCATGCAAGTTGCAGGGAAAACTGGTCAAATATGTAAAGTTGAGGGTTATGAGGGATTTCCCAGCAAACCTCAGGGAGATTCGGTTCTGCACAAACGAAAATCGGGTGGAATAAAATGTAAAGTTGAGGGGTATGAGGGAGCTGGGCTCCCATGCAAGTTGCAGGGAAAACTGGTCAAATATGTAAAGTTGAGGGGTATGAGGGATTTCCCAGCAAACCTCAGGGAGATTCGGTTCTGCACAACCGAAAATCGGGTGGAATAACATGTAAAGTTGAGGGGTATGAGGGAGCTGGGCTCCCATGCAAGTTGCAGGGAAAAATGGTCAAATATGTAAAGTTGAGGGGTATGAGGGATTTCCCAGCAAACCTCAGGGAGATTCGGTTCTGCACAACCGAAAATCGGGTGGGATAACATGTAAAGTTGAGGGGTATGAGGGAGCTGGGCTCCCATGCAAGTTGCAGGGAAAACTGGTCAAATATGTAAAGTTGAGGGTTATGAGGGATTTCCCAGCAAACCTCAGGGAGATTCGGTTCTGCACAACCGAAAATCGGGTGGAATAACATGTAAAGTTGAGGGGTATGAGGGAGCTGGGCTCCCATGCAAGTTGCAGGGAAAACTGGTCAAATATGTAAAGTTGAGGGTTATGAGGGATTTCCCAGCAAACCTCAGGGAGATTCGGTTCTGCACAAACGAAAATCGGGTGGAATAAAATGTAAAGTTGAGGGGTATGAGGGAGCTGGGCTCCCATGCAAGTTGCAGGGAAAACTGGTCAAATATGTAAAGTTGAGGGGTATGAGGGATTTCCCAGCAAACCTCAGGGAGATTCGGTTCTGCACAACCGAAAATCGGGTGGGATAACATGTAAAGTTGAGGGGTATGAGGGAGCTGGGCTCCCATGCAAGTTGCAGGGAAAACTGGTCAAATATGTAAAGTTGAGGGTTATGAGGGATTTCCCAGCAAACCTCAGGGAGATTCAGTTCTGCACAACCGAAAATCGGGTGGGATAACATGTAAAGTTGAGGGGTATGAGGGAGCTGGGCTCCCATGCAAGTTGTAGGGAAAAATGGGACAAGTTGTAGGGGAAACTGGTCAAATATGTAAAGTTGAGGGGTATGAGGGAGTACCCCTGTCTGCAGACCACCTGGAAATGGCCCAAGTTGCACTTTAGCCTCTATTTACAAGGGCAACCAACGATTTCTTAAGCTACAGTTTCTGTACTTCATTGGTATGGACTGACTCTGAATAGAGTACCAAAAATGACAGTTTTCCCTTGGGATTGACAATCCCGGGGGGAATTTTTATATCTGAACAACAAGAATATGTGGAAAACCACTAAAAACACAAAAACACTGACAAGTGTTTTTGTGGCGCCCCCTGTGATTACCCTCCTTGGAGGGGAAACCAAAGCAAGCTCTGGTATTAAGATCCTTGGAATTGACCTTGGGGGGCCTCTTGAGTGAGTCTCGGGAGAAATCGGACCTGTGCATGGGTCAGGGCAGTGTGCGCGAGCATAAGGCCCTGGGCTGTTCCCTCTGAGTTGCTCTAATTGCATGAGTGGCTTGAGCACATGGACGTCTGCAGGCCAGCCTGTAGGAAGATCAGGATGCAGGGTTGCCCCCCTTTGAACGATTTTGAACGATTTTTGGCCGTGCTCGTAGCATTCCCCGTTGAGGGGGTCGCTATTTCGTGTTCTCCTGGCCGCACGGAGGCATTGCCTTACGTCGCCTCTTCCTCTTTTCCTTTGGTGGTGTGTTGGTCTGGCACAGAGGGCGGGACCGTGCTGATATGCACAGTGACGACTCTCCCTTTTGTTTTGTGCCCGCCTCCACCGAGATTCGGCTGATGCCTCTCAGACTGGGGGCGGGCGGTCGCCGACCCTTTTCTGTACGAGGTTTTCCACAGGCTGCACACCTGCCCCGCGGCTGTGTGGCAGTCTTCGCGGAGTGCAATGCGAAGGTCTGGCCTGACGTGGTGTGACTATTTAGACTCCAGGTGTCTCCACCCTTCCTGGTCTGGGGAGCCTCGGTACCCAAGCAGTTTTCGGTCATGCCCTGGACCACGGCCGTGCTAGACTCCTGGTGCAGGCACCCGTCATGGTCCGGGGACGGCCCCCCCAGGCAGTTTAACGTCTTACCCAGGACCTTTTTTTTTTCCCTCTTGTGTCCCATGCCTTGTTTGCAGTGATCGCATTGTTGGCCATCCTTGCTGTAGTTCGGCATGCCGCCCTTCCCACCTTCCCCCACCCCCTCCCCGGCGGTTTTGCTCTCCGTGTGGTTTGGTGGTACTGGTGAGCCATCTGGGGAAAGAACCTTGACAATCCCGGGCCGGCAGTACGTTCGTCACCCCCACGGGCTCGGCCGGTTTCTAAACCTTTAGGCAATCTACGTCCGCAGGCCAAGAACCCGGTGTGCAGATGCACGTTGGGAGCCCCCTGAAGTCCGCACACGCCCTCTCTGAGTAGTCCCCGACCAAGCGCTGGCCTCTCTGACCGACTACCATGCCGCCGCAGGCCAAGAACCCGGTGTGCCGAAGCACGTTGGGAGCCCCCTGAAGTCAACACAGCACCCCGCCAGTGGCTCCAGCTGTCCCTCCCCATGTCAGAGTTGACGGAAAAAGGCGGACCCTCTTTTGTCCCAGTGCTCCGTGCTATGCACTGGGACCCCGTTGCCCAGGCGGACCAGCCTGGGGGAGCCCTCGGGGTGTGGGGTTGAGTTTTACGACTTCCCTAGGTCTTAGGTAGTTTAAGGTCGTGCCCAGGACCTGATGCGAGGTGCCAGGACCTTTTGGGGCGTGAAAGCCTCGCCAATGCTTTCCCTAGTGCCGCGATCGGGCGTGCTGGAGCTGCGCGATGCCTGAGAAGATCCTGCTGGAGCTGATCCTGCCCCCACGTTGCGGCTCTAAGCCCTCAACGGGTAGCCCCTCTGGGTGGTCGCTGCTGACCTGTGCCTGGCCCCTCCCCCTTCGCACAAGGGGTTGACTAGTGTTGCAGGCGGTGGAGTCATAGACAGCACTGCCTTTTGCTTTCACCATTGGCCCTTTCTCTACTTTTTCGGTGCACAACAGAGACCTCTCTTTGTGTCGATGCGTTGCGGCTACAAACAAACCAACAAGCCCCTCCATCACTACAAAGAGCAGTTTTCTGAACCCTAGCGTTGTCCCAGCTAGCTTGTGTTTCCCTTTTGGGCTTTTTCTTTGAGTTTTTCTTTACTCGATCGTTTCCTGTGACACTCTGTGTTTCAGCATTCATTGCAATGTGTAATGTGCAACTTCCACTTCAGGTTCCTTGCACATAACACAAAAGCGGTTGGCGGCTATCAACCATATGCTATTGAAGCAACCAAGCCCCCCGTTTTTGGAGTTATGTACGAGCAATCTGTCACCAGTGTGGTCCTCGCTGGCTAAGTGGATGTCCAGAGGCTGAGCCATTTTTGGCGTGTCGTTTGATGTGTGTGATCTTTTCATGTGTGTATCTTTCGCTTTCTTCTTTTCGTTTCTTGTCTTGCTTGTCTCTTGTACCTTGTATTCTGTACCAACTAGCCCAGACAAACAACAGCAGCAAAGATTCTCGGTCCGGAAGAACTCAAAAAAAAAAAAAAAAAAAAAAAAAAAAAAAAAAATGACAAGTGTTAAATTGCACCCATTCACGTTGCATTTTAGGCCAACAAACAGTGGCCAAGTCTCGATATTTTGAACATATCGTGACTGCCAGCTGAATTACCCACAGGGGTAAAAACACCGAAAAACCCCCAAAAATGGGGTTTTCGCGCATACGGCGAACCCGGCGGTATGCGCGAAAATCGCATTTTTTGAGGTTTTTTAGTGAGGCAAGTAATTGCAACTGTTTGACGACTTTCTTCAAAATGTTATCGATTTTGAAACGCACGGCCCTCGGTTGACAAAAGGTTTTTTTTTTTTCCTTTTATCTTTTTGATTTCTTTTGATCCGTATTTGGACATTTTAGGGCCACACTGACTCGTACGCCTCATCCGAGTTGTAAGCCGGGTCCTCGATGTCGTGCTTCGGCTTGCGGTTCTTCGACCTGGTCTTGTACTTCTCCCATGCCTCGACCACATACTGGTAGGCGTACATTACATAGTACCAGACCTTGTACACCCGCACACACTTGATGAGTATCTCATCAACACACTGTGTGATGATGTGCACCCGCTCCTCGAAGCGGCGGGTCATGTGCACAGCACGGGCGCTCACCTGAGCGGCCGCTGCGTAGCGGGTCTCGTTGAGTTCCTGCAGTCTCTGAAGGTTTTCGCGCTTGCGCTTGACCGCCGCTTGCAGCCTGTCCCCCTGCTTCTCAAGTGCATTGACACGTTTCTTCATGTCACGCACCCGAGCAATAGGGGTAGGAGCTGCAGGCAGGATCCCGCCAGAGCTTGCTGGAGCAGCCATATTCCGATGTGTGATGAAACCTGTGAGGGGGGTGGGTGGAATGCAAGCTGCTCGACATACCTAAATAAATAGAAACCCTAACTTTGCACGGATGGTATCATAATCGTATTCCTCTCTGGCCCCCAAAATGCAGGTTTGAACCTCCCTGACAGAGCGAGCTTACAAGGAACACAAAACCGTACAAGCTCGTTGCACTAGGCTGTTGTGCTTCTAAAACAGCAACATTTAAATAAGATACAGACACCCACTCGGGGAGTCCGATTGACCCGGTGCAAGGCAATCCCGGTATGCGCGAAAATCGCATTTTTTGAGGTTTTTTAGTGAGGCAAGTAATTGCAACCGTTTGACGACGTTCTTCAAAATTCCTTCGATTTTGAAACGCACGGCCCTCGGTTGACAAAAGGTTTTTTTTTTTTTTCCTTTTATCTTTTTGATTTCTTTTGATCCGTATTTGGAAGTTTCTTACAAGTACTCGTGTGCCGGCACCTTCCTGTGCCTCTTGTTCCCACGTTTGTCCTTCTCCGGCAGCCCCATTTCGATGTCCACTTCAGTCCTTGGCGCGGTGTCGTACATACTCTCGTAGACCGAGGTTAGGTGTTGCCTAGCTTGCATCAGGCGCCCCGACCAGATGCTGGTCAGATCCTCGACCTTGTTGATCGCGGACAGGCAGGAGGCTTCGATGGATATGTATGCACTGAAGGCTTGCGTCTGGTTGGCCTCGTCATCCCAGTGGACAGAGGTGAACCTTTCATGTTCGGCACCCAGGTTGTGGAACCGTGCTTCAAGTGATTCAAGGGAACTCCCCAAGCCGAGCAGTTCACGGTTCAACGTGTTCCGCTCGGCAGGGGTGTCCCCAAGACCAACCTGAACCGCACGGTCCGGCATACCTGGGTGCAGCGAGTGTGTCGAGAGAGCCTGTGAGGAGGGTGGTGTGGAGGTGTCAAATCACATACCTAATAAAATAGGAATTGGTAACTTAGCACCTATGGTATGATAAACCATCGTTGGTATGCCACCAGCAATGCAGCCTTGATACACTTGCAGGCTGTCGTCTCCTTCGTCAGTTGCCACCTCCAGTTTTTGTGGGTCCGGTCCCACATTTTCCAGCAACAAATCACGTACAGGAATCTAAGTTGGTTCTTGAACCAAAATGCACCGCCTGTTCACACCAGAGTCCTTGTCCAGCATCAGTAGAGTGTCCAGTCTGGCGGACGACTGCTACTGTCCGCCCGGGCCCTCACACCGGTGATTCCGGCTCTCCTCGCGAGTGCCGAGTGACCCCCACCTCCAGCTTGTCGACTGCCGCGTTGGCGGCGGCGTCCGCGTCCGCATTCCACTTTCGGCCCACGTGCACGAGAGTGATTCGTGTGCCGGCCGCCCGCAGGGCGGCGATGCGTTCTCTGGCCTTGACGTACAGCGGGCGGAGCTTCTTGCTCCGGCACATGGTGTCGGTGTTGACCTGGTCCGCAACCAGCTGACTATCGCCATACACCACCACCTCGCCCACCGGCGGGTGGTCAATCAGTTCATCTAGGCAGAGCAGTAGACCCGCGTACTCCGCCTCGTTCACAGTGCACCCCTGCGCCAGTCTGCTCTGCGCGGTCCACACCACCACACCACTCGCGGTTTTGCGCACTGCACCCGCACCCGTGCCCGCCCGCTTCTTGGCAGTGCCCTTCCCCCGTCTGAGGGACCCGTCGAAGAAAAGGGTTTCCACCCCACTCCGCGGTTGGGGCTCAGCTCGTGCCACCACATGACCAGCCGCCGCGGCCTCGTACACGGCTCTCCTCTCGTCGCGGCCCGCCTCTTGGACCAGAACCTCCATCGTGGTCCAGCTCGGGCGCGGTGTCAGCGACGCGGCCTCTCGCACTTGCTCCTTCAGCCTAGTGAGCATCGCTTCGACCGCCTGCGTGCACAGCAAGCGAGGACGCCGGTTCAGCCCGCCGCACTGCAGCTGTCCGATGAAGGGCTCCAGAGACTTGCACTTGGACTCCCCGCCCTTCTTCCCCGGGTGGATGTACTCACCGGGTCCCGCAATGGCTTCACATGTGCGCATCCAGGCAGCCATCAGCGTACCCTTGTCCCTCGCAGTCAGGGCCCGCTGCCCCTTCTTCTTGCTCCCCGGCGAGAACACGACGTCGACGCCGGTGAACACCTCGAAGTCCACCGCGAGTTCCAACCAGGATACGTGGTACTTGCGGTTGTTTTCGTCGTCCGGCCACTTCAGCTGCCTCCACCAGTCGCGGACCGCGAAATAGGCCGGCACCCCAGCCACCTTAGACCAGGCTTGCGGCGGCAGGGCATCAGGGAGCTTGTCGTAGGTCTCAAGGGGTTCCTCAGGGTCCCAACCCCAAGGAAAGGGCTCGCGTACCGACACCCCTGTGGCCGGTTCAGCCTCGCGCTGCTTGAGGAGTCGCTCCCTCTGGAGGATAATCTCCGTGTACAGTCCAAGCAGCTGCCGCAGGCACTTCGCATTGCCGTGTCCCTGCCGCATCACAAACCCCAGCGGCAGAATCCCGTTCCGAGCCAAGCAGGGGGGCCAGTTGGTCCTGTCCGCCGCCACCACATCCCGATACGCCGGTAGCCGGCGGTAG
The DNA here is from genome assembly GCA_963210315.1 of Rhynchopus euleeides. NCBI lineage: Eukaryota > Euglenozoa > Diplonemea > Diplonemida > Diplonemidae > Rhynchopus > Rhynchopus euleeides. The sequence continues at coordinate 2,228,308 of OY723268.1, forward strand.
TCCGCCGTCGCCTCGCAGCGCCACCACATGTGTTCGTGGTCCTCCTTCTCGAGCCCACACAACTTACACATGCCATTCCCCTGCTTGTAATGGCGGAGGCGGCGGTCTTCGGTGACCTGGTCTCCAGCGATGATCGCCCGCATGATTCCCGCACGGTATGGTTCCGGTTCCCCCGACCACACTCGGGTGACAGCCATGTAGTCGACCCCGTCGCGCATGCCCGTCGTGTCTTCCCGTTTCTTTGCAGCAATCTCCCGCCACCTGGCCGCACGAACCATCTCACGCAGGTCGTGCAACACCGCAGGTCGATCCTCGCACCCGAGATCGATCGCCTTGTCGGAGTCACGTGCCTTGAGGCGCCCCGCATCGGGCCACTTCCAGCGCAGGTCCGAGAGCGCCGTCTGTACCAGGGCCACCGGCCCGGGAGTCGCCGCCTTGATCTCCGCAGCCGTCAGCGCACCGGCCCTGCTCGGCCCCCGTGGACCCCTCGCGGGGGTGCGTAGGCTTCTGATCTCAGTCACCAGCTGCCAGAGATCCGGGCATCTGTGGCGCACGGTGTGCATCGCCACCAGTCGTTGGTACTGGATGTAGGACGTCGGGTCCACGCGGTGAGCCGGGCACAGCAAGTTGCGCACGATCATCGGGCATCGCCGTGCCTTCTGAAACTTCCACAGCACACGCATGACAGCCATGTCAAGGGAGCTCAAGGTGCCCCACAGCGGGTTGGCCGTGTGGATCGCGGCGAAGGCCATCGGCATCACCATCGTCGCGAGAATCTTCGCCTTGGCCGGGAACCCCAGGTTGAGGTATTTCGCTTCCAGGCGGCGGCACACCTCAATTGCCTGTTTGACACGCTTGTCACAGATCCCCGAGATCTTCTCCCGCGACACCAGACAGATCTGCGCCCCAAGGTCCTTTATCTCTCCTCTGGCTTGCACGATGGGCTCCCCTTGGAGAACTAGAGTCAGCGTCTCCCCCGGGTCGGTGGAGAAGCATCTCCCCTTTGTCCCGTACCGCAGGTCCGTCAGCTCCGAGAACTCCTCGGTGAGCCGTAGCCCCCTCCGGATCTTGGCGAGGTCTGTGTCCAGCAACTTCTTGTCGTCAGCGTAGAGGCCGGTTCCACACTGTGCCTCTGCTCGGACCACCCTGTCCCACACCGCCATCACGGGGTTCAGCCACAGTACGGACAGGGGGCACCCCTGGAGGATCCCGTTGAAGGCGGCGAAGGGTTGACCCACCGAACCCTGCACTTTAAACCGCCTCCTGAGGCCATGGTACATCGCCCGGGAGGGCCGCCGCACTCTGTCGTCGAGACCCATCATTTCCAGGAGGCCGAAGATGATATCCCATGGCACCGAGTCAAAGCACTTTTTGACGTCGAGGAGAACCCCACGCAGAGGCACGCCCGTCAGGGATGCTTTCTCAGCTAGCAGCGCAGTCTTCATGTACGCCCCAAAAGCACCCTTGCCCGTACGGAAGCCGTACATGCTGTCAGTCGCCCACTCCTCCTGCCAGACCATCAGTTGGCTTACCCTGGCTTTCGCCCACACCCTGTATATCACCGACATGACCGTAATAGGGCGATGGTCCAGCGGGTCGGGGTCCTCCTCCTTCGGGATCATCGATACAGTCGCCGACAGCAGAGCTTCGGGCCACTCACCCGACAGCTCCACGCCATTCAGAACTTCTGCCAGGGCTGCGTAGAACGCCCGCGGCAACAGCTTCAGCTCCTCAGCGTACCAGCCGTCCGTGCCTGGCGCCTTCCCCGAGCCCATGTCCGCAGCCGCCATGTGCAGTTGCTCCCCACTCAGAGGCTGGAGGGGCAGCGGAACCTCAGGGATGTAGGCGGCGTAACGCTCCTTGAACAGCTCCCACGAGGGGCCTCCATCGCGGTGGCGTTGCATGATGGGGAGCCATGCGTCCAGGAGCCAGCTGTCCATCACCGACCGATCGGTCGTTTCCTCATCCTGGCGACGCATCAGCACCGACGTGCGTGGCGGGCCCCGGAGCCTCCGGTAGATCTTCCCGGGGTTCCGATGCCAGGAGGTGTGGGTCTCCCGCATGTACAGGCGGCGCCGCCGCACCGTCATCAGCTTCCGCTCCTTCTCGAGGGCGCGGTCGCACGCGGCCCGCACCAGCTCCAGCTCCCCCCGCGTCGGGGTCACCGGCTCCACGCGGCCTAGGAGCTCGGACGCCGCAGTGCGCACCTTCTCCCATGCCCCCCTGACGGAGACTGGCATCGCACCTCCCACAGCACGGCGCTCCACCTCCCGGATCCTGCCCATCATGTCGAGGAGGCAGATCATCTTGCGGGTCAGGGCCCCGTCGTGACCCCAGCGTTGCCTGCCACATAGCCACTCCTGGCGGACCACCGCGGCGACACCCTTTTTGCGAGCCAGCGCTGCGGTCTTCGCCGACCCCTCGGCGTCCCGCGGCTCGCACGCGTGCACGGCCAGAAAGCTCGACGCAGCGGAGCACCATGTCTGCCAACGCTCTTCAACGTTCCCAGCTGGATCCCATTGGCGGGTCAGGGTGTCACACACCTTTGCCGCCGCCTCCCGCAACGCGGGCTTCTCGTCCCTGCCGACCCGCCTGAGCGGCAGGATGGCCGGTACTGCGAGGCGGTCCACCCTTTGCCGGTACGCGAGCGTCCCGAAGCTCGCGTCCACCTGTCTGTGGGTCGGGATGTTCTTATCGTCCGATACACAGAGCGTCTCCAGGCCGCTGATCGCCACGTGGTTGGCGAGCACCAGGTCAATCCTAGACGCCGAGCGTCCCTCCGGTCCATCAGGGCTCCCGGTGTAGCAGGTAGGGTCCGGAGTTGTACCCTGAGCATCAGCCGCGACTTGTGCACAGTCGAACCATCGGCCCGACGCCAGGTGCGTACTCAGCACTGTACTGGCCGAAGGGTCAGGCGGACAGTTAAAATCACCAGTGATAATCACCGGCACGTCGCCCAGCAACACCGCCTCATCGAACACATCAGCGAAGAAGTCCTCCCGCTCTTCCGCAAGGTCCGGAGTAGCCCCTGTTTTCGCATAGACGACGAAGACGTGCAGGAACAGCTTCCCCGTGCCGTATGCCACTTTGGCGTGGAGGAACCTGCAGGATTCCCGCAACTGCAGGGCCCCGGCAGTGTTCACCCGGACGCACGGAATCCCACGTCGCACCAGGAGTCCGACCCCGAGGACCTGGCCTGACTCACCCCGAGCATCGCCGCGGTATGGCACGTCGTCTCCCCAGAGAGCCTTGTACCCGGCCTTCCATGCCTGAGCCGTCATGGAGTCCCGCGCCCCTTCAGTCAGCCTTGTCTCTTGCAGCGCAACCATATCCACATCCCACCGGAAGACACTCGGACAGTGTTTCTGCAGAGAGGTCACGTTGGCCGACCGGAGGAGTATCCGCCCTCCCCCTCCGGAGGTCGGAGAGAGCACTTCAGTCGTAGTCGCGGCAGGAGCCGGGGTCGCACGCGGAGGTACAGCATCCGCCCGCCGCACCTGGGCAGCAGCCCCAGCACCCAACGGGGAGACCGGCCGCTGCAGCACGCGTACACGGCGCCCACCTCTGGTGCGCCGGGGGCCAGGCGTGTCCGTCTGCCCACGAAGCTCGGGCAGCGGCACCGCGGCCAGTTCGGGATCCTGTCCACGCTGTTCCAGGACCTGGAGGGTCGACAGAGGGAGCCGAAGTTGGTCGTAGTGATGCGGCCTGAACGTTACCACCAGACGCCTGGTCGCGCCCGGACATCTCCCCAGGCGAATCAGCCCCTCCGGGTTCCCCACGTTCAGCGCCCAGATGTCTGCGTTCAGGACCTGCGCCGCCGCCTGCAGGGTCAACTCGTCGCCGTAAGCGCCCGGTACGCGCATACCTTCCACATAGGCGGCGGGGTCCTCATGCGCATCAAGGAGGAGTTGAAGGCCCTCGATGCTCTCCAGCCAGTCGCACACCGCCGTCCGCAACCCGGCATGCTCCCAGTCACCAACTTGCCCCGACAGCGCGTGGAACTGGCAGTTCCCATCTCCTGGCACACGCACGACCTGCCCCAGCAGGCGGGAGCTCTCTTCCGCCAGCCACGCGTCCTGGAGCTCTATACGCTCCAGGGGGTCCACCTCATCGTCATCACCGCCACCAAGGAAAAGGCGGCGCACACGCACACCACGCAAAATCGGGTCCTTATGGCCCCAGTGTCGCATTGCCGGGCGCGTCTGCGCGCTGCCCAGCCCCATTTCGCCGCACGACTGGCGACTCACGCACGACTTACACCACTCCACAAATCCGCACACAGTGTCAGCAGACCCGCTCATCTGCCGCCGTGCCTGCCCGAGGCCCGGCCCCGGCGGTCCTTGTCCTTCCGGGCCGGCGACTCCGACCGCCCCGACCTCGGCCGCTGCGCTTCCAGCAGGTCGAGGATGCGGTCCTGTGATGCCTGCATCCGCTTGCCCTGCTCGATCATCTGACCCTCGAGACGTGATGATTGTGCCGCAAGGTCCTGTTCCAGCTTGGCGCTGCGCGCATCCAACCGTTCCCACCGCACTTGCACTTCTTGCCGGAGGCTCCCCGCATCGCGGCATGCTTCTTCCACAGTCGAGAGGCGTGACAGGGCCACCTCGACCTGGCCAGCGAGAATGGCCAGGGTTTCCGACTGGGAGTCCAGCTTCGCTCTCGCCTGCAGGTCCTGTAGCGGCGGCGGCTGAGGCCGAGCCTGTTGCTGTTGTTGTTGTTGCTGCTGCGGTGGCTGTTGTTGACGCGGCCGCTGCCCCGTTTGCGGCGAGGGTTGCGGCTGTGCCATACTCGCTGCCCCCAGCCAGGCTCCCGAGCGCTGCACCGCAACTGCCGGACCAGTGTGCCCAGCAGACGCTGTGCGTCGCTGCTTCGCCGGAGGTGCAGAGGCTGCGCGCCTTGCGCCCTTCCTCAGACGCTTGGCGCTGGGCGGGGCGACCTGCATCACTGCCAGGTCGCCGGTCGCCCACTGCTGCGGGTCCTGCGCGGCCTCCACCGTCCAGACCCCCCGGAAGAGGTGACACGGGGTCACCTTCCACCCCATCGCGTCGGACAGCTGCTGCTCGAGCTCGGCGCCCCGCATCCCCCGCGCACCCGACACCGCGTAGCGGCGGCCTCGCGCTGCTATCCCAAGGGCCTGCCTGGCAAGCTGGCCCTTTCCCGCCACGACGCGCACACCCTTCTTGTGGCCGACGTGCCACGCAGCCCCCAGCCACCAGTCTGCCCCCCGGTGCGCTTCCAGGGAGGCCTCCTGCTCCTCCGACACCAGCCACACCACCTCAGCGCCCTTGTCCCGGGAGGGGTGGCGGCGGACGTACACCTTCTCAATGCCACTCTGGCGGAGGATATCGTCGACCAGGTTGGGCGGGGCCAGACCCGTCGCCCGGCGCACATCGCCATCCGTGGCGACCCGAACCCGCACCAGCTGCCTCGCTGAGGCCCAGCCCCGAAGCGCATCCTCCGAGCCGTCCTTGGCGGCCATCGCCAGGACCAGCTCTTCCCGTGGCGCCTGGACGGGCGCATTGCCCGCCTGCGACGTGGGCGTCGCGTCCCCGGCGATCCACAGCTCGCGCAGGGTCACACCCTGGGCGCGGCCCTGCCCCAGCAGGCGCACCCGCGCACGCGAAGCCACACTGCCCGGCAGGGGGTCGAGGGAGCAGTAGGTCCTGCCCCTCCGGAGACCCTGCGCTGCCACCGCCTCCTTCCCGTGCGGCACGAGGCACACCCCGCCTTCCGCCTCAGCGTCCCACGCCACCAGCTCCACGTCCCAGTCCTCCTGGCGGAGTGCCCTCTCGGGCCTGTTCACACCAGAGTCCACATTCTGAATGGGCAACCAACGATTTCTGGGGTTACTCTGCACAATAGGTGAAAATGCTGCAAAGTCGCAATTAGCCTCCATTTACAAGGGCAACCAACGATTTCTTAAGCCACAGTTTCTGTACTTCATTGGTATGGACTACCCCCCAGAAAACCGCCTTGTCGTGTTTTTGACAGTATTCCCTGGAGTCTTCCTGACACTGGTGAACATTTTTGCAAAAGAAACAGCAATATTTTCTGTGTGCTTCTGAGAAAACACCCACCCACCTGCATACAGGGCTGAACAGAACACACACACACGTCTGTTGGCAGCAATGGTCCGCGACAATGTCAGAAGAACCCGCCGCAGCAGGAGGGATGCGATGGTTGCCCGTCAACTGCTGGAGCTGCAGGCTCAGGTCAGGGAGCTGGAAAGGGAGGTTATCGACAGGACGCACCACCTTGACCTGAAGCTGGGAGCTGTGATCGAGCTGCTGAACAGAATCGACCGCAATACAACACAGAACGGTGCCCCACCTACCACTGTCCCTCATCCTCAGACAGCAGATGAACTTGCGCGCTCCGCACGTCGCCAGACCTGGATTTCGGAGAAGGTCCAGAAGTTCAGGGATCAGTTCCCCGGCTGGTGCGCTCCTTCGTGCAACTGCACTTCCAAGTCAACGCTGTATGAGGTCGAGGTCGCTCATCCCGATCACTTCCCCCCAAAGGAGACAACGCGGCGCGCACTGCCCTGCATTGGGATGCTTGTTGCTGCCTCCTACAGGGCTGACGCTGACAACTTCCTGTACAGCCGGGCATTCTATTTCTAACAGCACGTGACAGATGACAAGAGAGCCTGATCAGAGAGAGACAACAAGTACAGTCGCCTGCCGCCCCCACCCCCTCCTTCTCACCCCCCTTGCTATAGAATCAGCCTCACTCTGCAGACCACCTGGAAATGGCCCAAGTTGCATATTAGTCTCCATTTACAAGGGCAACCAACGATTTCTTAAGCCACAGTTTCTGTACTTCATTGGTATGGACTACCCCCCAAAAAACAACCTTGTAGTGTTTTTGACAGTATTCCCTGGAGTCTTCCTGACTCTGGTGAACATTTTCACAAAAGAAACAGCAATATTTTTGTGTGCTTCTCACCACTCCCTGAAAAACACCCATCCAACAGGCAGAAACACAGACACATCAGCAGACGCTTCGGCTGCAATGGGGAAGGCGTCTGTGAAGAAGGCAGGCAGCAAGAAGGCAGTCTCCAAGAGCAGCAGCAGGACATCGGGCGGCTCGGGCAACCACCAGCAGCACAAGAAGCGGGCGAAGGGAATCCCAGCTGCTTCCCTGGATGTATCTACAACAGCGACTGCAGAGGACCGCACAGAGGCTGCCGCAGCAGCCGCCGCAAACACAGCCGCAGACCGCCCGGCCGGTTCGATCCCCCTGGAGTCACTCGAAGGGCTGACCCCCAAGCAGGTTCAGGCGAAGGTGGACGAAGCAGGTGGATGGGAGTGCCTCATGGGACTGCGGGTGCAGGATCTGAACATCACCCGTGCCATCAAGCGGAGGAGGGCCAGACAGGCGAGGGACGTGCCGAAGTACACTGCATGGCGGGCGAAGAAGGCGCCGGGGAAGCGGGCGCCCCACATCATGGACATCCAGACTGACAAGTTCCAGACAGCACGGTTTCTGATGGAGGTCGGTGTCATCCCCCGCGAGATTGTGTGCACAGCAAAGACGTTGCAGCCGGACGGCTCACACGAGGCTTGTGGGAAGAGACTGAAGGACTGGAGCTTCATGACAAGGAATCACTCGACACGCGAGTGGCCGGTGTTCACCTGTACGGACTGCCACACGAAGCACAACGCATAGTATGCACACGCACACACACACTCAGCTTGCCACACCACCACCCGCCACACAGCCCGATCGGAACCAACGGAGTGCGGATGAAGGAGGCGAAGCTGAACATGGCCAAGTTCACCACCGCCTGCTGGGCTTTCTTCTCAAACATCGGCCAGGAAGACATTGCAGCGCTGGTTGGCCCACCGCTGTCATCGCGGCCAACACTCTCGGCCTGGTGCGGTGTCCTCAAGAAGGCGGCGGCATTTGCAGGGGACCTGTACGAGAACGACGTCATCAAGTCCCTCGGAGGCCCTGGGAAGGTATGGCTCTGAGACGCGCAGCCACGATGCACGATGCCCACACACACAGACCATCGAGATCGACGAATTCTCTACCGGGATGATGAAGTTCGGCAGGTTCTGTGTCTACCACCGGTGGGTCGGGATTGTGGAGAGGGAGACTGGTGAGACGATCATCAAGCAGCTGCCACCGGTTGTCCAGACTTGGATGAAGCCTGGCGAGACGGCGGAACTGGCATCGGGTGCTGGGGTGTTCACAAACAAGCGGACGGTTGCTGTCCCCCCGCCTCCACCGCCGATCAGCAACAAGGAGCTTGACGGCGTTCTGCTGGCACCTGGGTTCATCCAGCTGGGGACTGCCAAGGACCCTGTGAAGATCACCACCGATGGCGCCGCTGCATACCGGTCGAGGCTTGACCCTGAGAGTGGGCGGTTCTACTGGAAGGACAGGGACAAGTGCAAGGTCCAGTACGCGTATGTGAACCACGGAAAGGACCAGTTCGTCCACGTCGTCGAAAGCCACTTCGAGAAGGTTGAGATGAAGAGCAAGAAGGACCGCACGAAGAAGAAGGACGAGCCGGCCGACTCAGACGACATCATCCTCCGTGGTGTGCGGGACGACCTTGTTCCCAGCGTGATGCTGCAGGAGACGGACGAGGCAGAGGTTCTCTGGGACCCCTCGCTTCCAGAGGGCATCCTGGGATCAGCCACTGCCATCCCAGCCGACCTCGCGAGGGCCGATGATGGTACCTGGGTGGATGAGCAGAAGGTCCTGGACACCATGGTGTGGAGGACGGTGCCCTACAGCGAGGCAGAGCTGGTCGAGAAGAACGAAGGCATGACGAAGGTGGCTGCGAGGGCCGTGTGGGTTGCTGGGACGCAGGCGGCGGACGGGCTGTGGGCACACATGAAGAAGGGCTTCAAGTTCCGGGGTGTGTGCCATGCCAAGCGGATGGCCGAGCTGAAGTGGACGCTCTTCCTCAAACGCATCAAGCAGAACAATACGCCGAGGTGCGAGGCCTTCTACAGCTTCATGTGCGCGGTCGGTGTCTACACGCAGGCGATGGATGCAGCCGCTTCTCCTGACGCACCTGAGCTGATCGACCTGGACGAACTTCGGGAGGAGAGGACGCAGCGGCAGGAGCGGCACAACGCGATGGAGGCTGAGATTGCCGAGCTGAGGGAGAGGCTTGCGACATACGAGAGACTCCAGCAGGCTACACCATCCTCCACGCAGCCGCCTGCAACGGGCAACCCGACGCCACCACTCGACGACACCCTCATGGATGACACCGACATGGCTGACGATGATGTGCCATCCCGTGCGGACCCGTCACGGACAGAGCGGCAGGTGGCGGCAGACAGGGCGGCACTCGCGGCTGAGATTGCGGCTGAGGCAGCGGGGAACCTGAGACGGACGGAGGCGAAGCCGAGCCCGGCCCCAGCAGAGACGAAGGCTGCCCGCTCTCGGCGGCTGTTCGACGAAGTGTTCGCACAGGATGCAGCGGCGGAAGACGACCTGAGGCGCAGCCGAGCAGGGCGGACTGCACCCTACCCGTGGTTCCAGGCAAGCCAGCCGGTGCCTGAAACTGAGAGCTGGATGGACGACCGCACAGGCGCAGCGCGGGCAGCCGAAGCTCAGGGGAGAAGGGACATCCTCGAGGCTCAGAAGAAGGCAAGGACGGTTGTGGAGCAGATGAGGGAGTCGCAGTACCCACTGGCGGAGCGGAGGTCCAAGGCAGGGGAGAGGAAGAGGAAGAGGGCCGCACAGGATGAGGCTACAGCTGCAAAGAAGGCGCGGGCTGCTGAGGAGGTGAAGGCCGCCAACGAGCTGGCAAAGAATCCGGAGAACTGGCTTGTCCTTGGGGATGACGAGTCCTCTGAAGGTGACGGAACCCAGCAGAGCCAGGTGCTCCTGAACATCAAGACAGACGGTGTGAAGCTGGAGAAGCTGGAGAAGGTGAAGGAGGAGGCGCACAACGATCCGGACCCTGAGCCACAGCCGGAGCCGGAACAGGACCCACAGCCGGACCCTGAGCCACAGCCGCAGCCGGAGGCGAAGAAGTCGCAGAAGCCAGACGAGAGCAGCGATGACGACGACGACGACGGCTACGTTGTCCTTCCCGGGCATGACCAATTCGTGAAGCTTGCCCCCGTCCGCCCGTTCGTCCTGTCGGAGACGCAGGAGGTGCCGCCGACTCCGCAGGAAGTGCTGGCCGACACGACAGGTTGGAAGGAGGTGGTGGAGGTGAACCGGCGGGGCCCACCATCGCAGGAGGACGCCGACGGTGCCGCAAAATCGCAAGGTTGCAGCTGGTTGTACTACTAGGGTGGAAAGTGGGGAGGTCAGGGGTGGGGGGGAGTGTTTCAAGAATCAATGACAGAGTGGTACCCCACCTGGGTGGGCTCTGTACAACGAAAAAAAAAACCAAAAAAAAGTCAAAGGCCACACCTCCCACAACGGGGGCGTCCGCTCTGGCAGGCGGTTGCAAGGTTAGCCGGAAAAGTTGAAGGTTGCAGCCCCCCTCCCCCTTCCCTCCCCTCCCAATCCACATTGCTGCCACAACAAAAAGTCCCACAACGGTGTGTGAAGCTACCTCACAAGGAACACAGAAACCATCCAAGCTCGCTGCACGAGGTTGTCATGCTTCTAAAACAAAACATTTAAATAAGATACAGACACCCACTCAGTCGTTCTGACTGGCTCGGTGCCACTTGAGAGTGGGCAGTGTGCAGGTTCCGGGTTTCTGTGCATGTGGGCACTAAAATTCTCTCCCACCCACTAGGGGTCCAAATATGTAAAGTTGAGGGGTATAGGGGGATTTGAGTCCCCCACAGTCCCTAGCCAAAAGTAGGATAATATGTAAAGTTGAGGGGTAACAGGGATTTCCTCCTAAAACTGGTTCAGCCACTACCTCACAAGGAACACAGAAACCATCCAAGCTCGCTGCACGGGGTTGTCATGCTTCTAAAACAAAACATTTAAATAAGATACAGACACCCACTCAGTCGTTCTGACTGGCTCGGTGCCACTTGAGAGTGGGCAGTGTGCAGGTTCCGGGTTTCTGTGCATGTGGGCACTAAAATTCTCTCCCACCCACTAGGGGTCCAAATATGTAAAGTTGAGGGGTATAGGGGGATTTGAGTCCCCCACAGTCCCTAGCCAAAAGTAGGATAATATGTAAAGTTGAGGGGTAACAGGGATTTCCTCCTAAAACTGGTTCAGCCACTACCTCACAAGGAACACAGAAACCATCCAAGCTCGCTGCACGAGGTTGTCATGCTTCTAAAACAAAACATTTAAATAAGATACAGACACCCACTCAGTCGATCTGATTGGCTCGGTGCCACTTGAGAGTGGGCAGTGTGCAGGTTCCGGGTTTCTGTGCATGTGGGCACTAAAATTCTCTCCCACCCACTAGGGGTCCAAATATGTAAAGTTGAGGGGTATAGGGGGATTTGAGTCCCCCACAGTCCCTAGCCAAAAGTAGGATAATATGTAAAGTTGAGGGGTAACAGGGATTTCCTCCTAAAACTGGTTCAGCCACTACCTCACAAGGAACACAGAAACCATCCAAGCTCGCTGCACGAGGTTGTCATGCTTCTAAAACAAAACATTTAAATAAGATACAGACACCCACTCAGTCGATCTGATTGGCTCGGTGCCACTTGAGAGTGGGCAGTGTGCAGGTTCCGGGTTTCTGTGCATGTGGGCACTAAAATTCTCTCCCACCCACTAGGGGTCCAAATATGTAAAGTTGAGGGGTATAGGGGGATTTGAGTCCCCCACAGTCCCTAGCCAAAAGTAGGATAATATGTAAAGTTGAGGGGTAACAGGGATTTCCTCCTAAAACTGGTTCAGCCACTACCTCACAAGGAACACAGAAACCATCCAAGCTCGCTGCACGAGGTTGTCATGCTTCTAAAACAAAACATTTAAATAAGATACAGACACCCACTCAGTCGATCTGATTGGCTCGGTGCCACTTGAGAGTGGGCAGTGTGCAGGTTCCGGGTTTCTGTGCATGTGGGCACTAAAATTCTCTCCCACCCACTAGGGGTCCAAATATGTAAAGTTGAGGGGTATAGGGGGATTTGATTCCCCCACAGTCCCTAGCCAAAAGTAGGATAATATGTAAAGTTGAGGGGTAACAGGGATTTCCTCCTAAAACTGGTTCGGCCACTACCTCACAAGGAACACAGAAACCATCCAAGCTCGCTGCACGAGGTTGTCATGCTTCTAAAACAAAACATTTAAATAAGATACAGACACCCACTCAGTCGATCTGATTGGCTCGGTGCCACTTGAGAGTGGGCAGTGTGCAGGTTCCGGGTTTCTGTGCATGTGGGCACTAAAATTCTCTCCCACCCACTAGGGGTCCAAATATGTAAAGTTGAGGGGTATAGGGGGATTTGAGTCCCCCACAGTCCCTAGCCAAAAGTAGGATAATATGTAAAGTTGAGGGGTAACAGGGATTTCCTCCCAAAACTGGTTCGGCCAAAAATCACTCGCCAGGTCACCAAATCACAGAATCGGGCTCATACCAAGTCCTGTGAGATACTGGGGAAGCCAAGTTTCGGTGTTCCGGGCCAAAAAAAAATTTCTCCCAGAAAATTTTTGGGCTGGGTAAACCATTCAGAAATTTCAGATTTTACCGTGTGAAACATGTAAAGTTGAGGGGGATTTTGGAAATTCCCTGTTACCCCTCAACTTTACATATTTCACAGCAAGGTCCATACCCCTCAACTTTACATATTTGGACCCCCCTCAACTTTACACCTGCCAGGTATACACTGTATATACTGCATACTTGTTGTTCTCTTGTCTCTGTATAATAAAAACATAGGTGGGTGTGCCACTCCTGGATGTTGTGCAGCTCCAGGGCAACACGTGTGAATGGACCAGGTTGCCCTGGCGACCCATCACCCCGTTGAGAAATTGCGTTAATATCGTTCAGTACACAAGGTACTGTATCAGATATTAAGCTGATAAGAACAGATAATACACTTGATCTTAGCCAAAAGGCCGAGAAGGTATGCCCCTATTAAGAAACCGTTGCTTAGGGGATGTACAGCCACCACTCCATATCCCAGGACCCACCCCCCAGTACATAACTACTGTATATATTAGGAGGAACTCAAACCCCCAACTGGGCTTGTACACTGCTACTATAATATGCTACCAAGGCAGTGCAGTTCTAGGTATGTGGTGAAACAGGGGTAAGATTCTTCGGCTGTAAGCTTGTAGCCTCTTCAGCCTGAAGGCTTGCCTCTTAGCTTTTTTGACAGGTGGTGAGGCATAGTAACAAGGGTATGCACTCTCCAACACTGGTGATACTCAGGTTACTCTGTGCAATAGGTGAAAATACTGCAAAGTGTCACTAAGCCTCTATTTGTAAGGGCAACCAACGATTTCTTAAGCTACAGTTTCTGTACTTCATTGGTATGGACTGACTCTGAAAAGAGACCCAAAACTGACAGAACTCCTCCTGGGATATCAATCCTGAGAGGAGATATTTATTATAAAAAACAAAAATATGTGAAAAAAAAAGGTGATACTTTCTCGATTAATGCGTGTCATCCTTGCGCAGGGACCATGCTAATCTTCTCTGTATCGATCCAATTTTGACGGATGTCCCATTTCTGGGCTCCAAAATATAGGTACCTGTAACTTTGCAACTATGGTATCATATTCATTGCTTGGTCTGTATGTAAGGTTGCAGGTTTGACACAGATGCTCAAACCTGCAACTTGGGAACTGGACTGCTATACGATTATGGGTTGTGTGCCCCCAAGTTGGAGGTACCTATCTTGTAGGTGCTAAGTTGTTGTGCTACTTCTACCAAACAAAATGCATGCAGCAGCAACCGCAGCAGCAATTTGCCAAATCATCGCTGATTTATCAAATGCTTCCAAAATATGGTTGCACGTTGGTGGGTCCGGGTGCTTCGGACCTGCTGGCGTGCGAACACATTTGGCCATTTGTGCATTCGCACAGAATGACTTTCAACCATGAAGAGTCTAAAACTCAGGTTTTACCTCCGATTGCGTTCAGTCTTCAACACATAAATATTAGAACTTGGAGCATAACCAGCACACAACGCAACCACTTTTTTTTGTATGTATGGTCCAGTATACAGGGGGGTATGGGGTGGGATGCCTTTATGAATACAACTCTGAACTCCTTATTGGATTCGGCCATACTCTGGTGAATACACCTCATCCCGCCTGATTTGAGAAGTTAAGCACCAGCAGGCCTGGATAGTACTGACGTGGGTGACCAGTTGGGAAGTCCGGGTGCTTGAATCCTACAATTTTTTTTTTGGGACCCATATTTTTTGGTGTAGACCATGGGTAAAGGGTAAAATGGGGTGGGCTGCCTTTCTGATTACAATTCCGAACTCCTTATTGGATTCGGCCATACTCTGGTGAATACACCTCATCCCGCCTGATTTGAGAAGTTAAGCACCAGCAGGCCTGGATAGTACTGACGTGGGTGACCAGTTGGGAAGTCCGGGTGCTTGAATCCTAAAAAAAACTTTTTTTTTTCAAAAAAACGTACCGATTTTCCACACCACCCAGGAGGCATTTTGAGTACCAAAATGGCACTACCAGACCCTGTCCGTGCCACTGGTATTTTCGATTTTTTATGGGTCCTCAGCCATAATTGATAGAATTCAATGGACCGGAATTTTTCGATAAATTTTTTTTTTCTGAAAGATATAAAGCTCATGACCCTACTACGTTTCACCCAAAAAAAATATACATATCGTCACGTACAGACACCGGTAGTATATTTTTTCGAAGGAATTTTTGGGAAATTTGCAGCACTGTTGGTAGGAAACACACTTTCTCGTTTTTGGACAAACTCCAACTTTGGTGGTTCGAACACCCTGGGGGGGTCTATTTCGGGTGTCTCAAAAATGCGCGAGAGGTGGGGATATTGGGTCAGAGAGGAATCAAAACGTTGGTAGGGTACTGCCCAGCCACCACCAATTAAGTCGTTTTTGGTGTTCCAAAAAGTGTTTTTTGGCCATTTTTGGACCTATTTTTGGGGTTTTGGCACCCCAAATCGGCCACTTTTTTGGACCCAGATATACCCGTTTCTGTACCAGAATCTGGGTCAGGAAAAAAAAAAAAAAAAAAAAAAAAGTACCCACCCAGGTGGTCAACTTGCTTCCAACACACCTAGATTCCTTAGAAAACACCCCATGATTTCACCTCAATATGTACCTGGAGCTCCATACTGGGCCCTGGTGAGCTCACCAACAGTTTGCACCGTTTCTGACCCGAAATCTGGGTCAAAAACGGTGGTACCCGTCACACGGTGGGTCCCCAGCCATTTTCACAGAAATGCCCTTTTTTAGGTGAAAATGGGCAAAAAACAGGGTTTTGGCCAAAAAAAACGACTTAATGGGTCCTGGCTGGGGACCCATATTTGGACATTATATACCGTTTCACACCCAGTATCTGAACCATTCGCGCATTTTTGAGACACCCGATTTTGACCCACCCAGGGTGTTCGAACCACCCAAATTGGAGTTTTGTAAAAAAAAAAAAAAAAAAAAAAAGTGAGGTTTGAACCCACAGTGCTAAAAATACCCAAAAAATTCCTTTGAAAAAATATACTACCGACGTCTGTACGTGACGATATGTACAAAATTTTTGGGCTAAACGTAGCAGGGTTATGAGCTTTATATCTTTCGAGAAAAAAAAAGTTTATCGAAAAATTCCGGTCAACTGCATTTCATCAATTATGGCTGGGTACCCATGGAAAACCGAAAATTTTGGTGGCACGTACAGGGTCTGGTAGTGCCATTTTGGTACTCAGAATCAACCCAGATGTCAGCAGAAGTAGGAGGAAATCAGGTACTGAAAATTGGGTGCAATTTAACACTTTTTAGTGGTTTTTGTGTTTTTTAGTGGTTTCCCACATATTTTTTTTGGTCAGATATAAAAATTTCCCCCAGGATTGTCAATCCCAAGGAAAAACTGTCATTTTTGGTACTCTATTCAGAGTCAGTCCATACCAATGAAGTACAGAAACTGTAGCTTAAGAAATCGTTGGTTGCCCTTGTAAATGGAGGCTAATTGCGACTTTGCAGCATTTTCACCTATTGTGCAGAGTAACCCCAGAAATCGTTGGTTGCCCATTCGGAATGTGGGCTCTGGTGTGAACATGTGGTGAATTTTGGGACCCAGAATCAGCCCAGATATGAGTTGAAATATGGGAAAATCAGGTACTGGAAATTGGGTGCAATTTAACACTTGTCAGTGTTTTTGTGTTTTTTAGTGGTTTTCTACAGAATTTTTTTGTTCAGATATAAAAATTCCCCCCAGGATTGTCAATCCCAAGGGAAAACTGTCATTTTTGGTACTCTATTCAGAGTCAGTCCATACCAATGAAGTACAGAAACTGTAGCTTAAGAAATCGTTGGTTGCCCTTGTAAATGGAGGCTAATTGTCACTTGGTAGTATTTCCACCTATTGTGCAGAGTAACCCCAGAATTTGTGGGCTGCCCATTCGGAATGTGGGCTCTGTTGGCAAATTTTGGGACCCAGAATCAGCCCAGATATCAGCAGAAATATGGGTAAATTGGGTCCTGGAAATTAGGTACATTTTAGTGATTTTTAGTGACTTTTAGTGCTTTTGTGATTTTTACTGGTTTTCTACATATTTTCTTCTTGTTCAGATATAAAAATTTCCCCCAGGATTGTCAATCCCAAGGGAAAACTGTCAGTTTTGGTACTCTATTCAGAGTCAGTCCATACCAATGAAGTACAGAAACTGTAGCTTAAGAAATCGTTGGTTGCCCTTGTAAATGGAGGCTAATTGCGACTTTGCAGCATTTCCACCTATTGTGCAGAGTAACCCAGAAAATCGTGGGTTGCCCATTCAGAATGTGGGCTCTGGTGTGAATGTGTGGTGCATTTTGGCACCCAGAATGAACCCAGACATCTGCAGAAATATGGGAGAACTGGGTACTGGAAATTGGGTGCAATTTAGTGCTTTGTAGGGGGTTTGTATGTTTTTAACATTTTTTAGTGGCTTTCCACATATTCTTGTTGTTCAGGTATAAAAATTCCCCCCAGGATTGTCAATCCCAAGGGAAAACTGTCAGTTTTGGCACTCTATTCAGAGTCAGTCCATACCAATGAAGTACAGAAACTGTAGCTTAAGAAATCGTTGGTTGCCCTTGTAAATGGAGGCTAATTGCCACTTTGCCCCAAAACCAGCTATTCTGCAGAGTAGACCCAGGAACCGTTGGTTTCGTATTCAGAATCTGGGGTGTGACGGGACCAGTACCGGGTTTGAACCACCCACACAGCATCTGTGACCCCAACATATGCTACCCCGTTCCACCCCCAGATTCTGGCCTTGATACGGTGCCAGTACATATGGGGTGACACCGCTGCCTGGGTGTGTGAAACTTGCCTGTTTTCAATTTTGGGCCTATTTGGACCCATTTTTTTCAGGCCATTTTCCAGCACCTAGGGTGTGAAAATATGGCCGCACAGCGAGATCCGGGTTTGAAAACGGCCCAGGGAGCTTCTTTGTACCCGATTTCAACCGATAGAAATGTAAAATATGCACACAGGGGGTCCCAGATGGTAAAAATCACCCCCAAAAACAGGGCCCCATTTTTCAGGGTGTTTTTTCCCCTTTGCAAAAGAAAATTTCTGTGCTGATCTGGGGTGGAATTCCAGCACCACCGTGTGTTCCCCGTCACTGGAGGGATAAATGCGGTCCGGTGTAAATTTTCCGGAAATGCTGTCCCGATGCCTGAAATGGGTGAAAACATGTGAATTTTGGGCCTATTTGGGCGTTTGAGCTGCCTGCATGCAGGTCTGGAAAATCCTTGAGCTGCCTGCATGCAGATCTGGAACATCCTTGAGCTGCCTGCATGCAGATCTGGAAAATCCTTGAGCTGCCTGCATGCAGATCTGGAACATCCTTGAGCTGCCTGCATGCAGGTCTGGAAAATCCTTGAGCTGCCTGCATGCAGGTCTGGAAAATCCTTGAGCTGCCTGCATGCAGGTCTGGAAAATCCTTGAGCTGCCTGCATGCAGGTCTGGAAAATCCTTGAGCTGCCTGCATGCAGGTCTGGAAAATCCTTGAGCTGCCTGCATGCAGGTCTGGAAAATCCTTGAGCTGCCTGCATGCAGATCTGGAAAATCCTTGAGCTGCCTGCATGCAGATCTGGAAAATCCTTGAGCTGCCTGCATGCAGATCTGGAAAATCCTTGAGCTGCCTGCATGCAGGTCTGGAAAATCCTTGAGCTGCCTGCATGCAGATCTGGAAAATCCTTGAGCTGCCTGCATGCAGGTCTGGAAAATCCTTGAGCTGCCTGCATGCAGATCTGGAAAATCCTTGAGCTGCCTGCATGCAGGTCTGGAAAATCCTTGAGCTGCCTGCATGCAGGTCTGGAAAATCCTTGAGCTGCCTGCATGCAGATCTGGAAAATCCTTGAGCTGCCTGCATGCAGGTCTGGAAAATCCTTGAGCTGCCTGCATGCAGATCTGGAAAATCCTTGAGCTGCCTGCATGCAGGTCTGGAAAATCCTTGAGCTGCCTGCATGCAGGTCTGGAAAATCCTTGAGCTGCCTGCATGCAGGTCTGGAAAATCCTTGAGCTGCCTGCATGCAGGTCTGGAAAATCCTTGAGCTGCCTGCATGCAGATCTGGAAAATCCTTGAGCTGCCTGCATGCAGGTCTGGAAAATCCTTGAGCTGCCTGCATGCAGATCTGGAAAATCCTTGAGCTGCCTGCATGCAGGTCTGGAAAATCCTTGAGCTGCCTGCATGCAGATCTGGAACATCCTTGAGCTGCCTGCATGCAGATCTGGAAAATCCTTGAGCTGCCTGCATGCAGGTCTGGAAAATCCTTGAGCTGCCTGCATGCAGATCTGGAAAATCCTTGAGCTGCCTGCATGCAGGTCTGGAAAATCCTTGAGCTGCCTGCATGCAGATCTGGAAAATCCTTGAGCTGCCTGCATGCAGGTCTGGAAAATCCTTGAGCTGCCTGCATGCAGATCTGGAACATCCTTGAGCTGCCTGCATGCAGATCTGGAAAATCCTTGAGCTGCCTGCATGCAGATCTGGAACATCCTTGAGCTGCCTGCATGCAGATCTGGAAAATCCTTGAGCTGCCTGCCTGCAGGTCTGGAAAATCCTTGAGCTGCCTGCATGCAGATCTGGAAAATCCTTGAGCTGCCTGCATGCAGGTCTGGAAAATCCTTGAGCTGCCTGCATGCAGATCTGGAAAATCCTTGAGCTGCCTGCATGCAGGTCTGGAAAATCCTTGAGCTGCCTGCATGCAGGTCTGGAAAGTCCTTGAGCTGCCTGCATGCAGATCTGGAAAATCCTTGAGCTGCCTGCATGCAGATCTGGAAAATCCTTGAGCTGCCTGCATGCAGGTCTGGAAAATCCTTGAGCTGCCTGCATGCAGATCTGGAATATCCTTGAGCTGCCTGCATGCAGGTCTGGAAAATCCTTGAGCTGCCTACATGCAGGTCTGAAAAATCCTTGAGCTGCCTGCATGCAGATCTGGAAAATCCTTGAGCTGCCTGCATGCAGATCTGGAAAATCCTTGAGCTGCCTGCATGCACATCTGGAAAATCCTTGAGCTGCGTGCCTGCAGATCTGGAAAATCCTTGAGCTGCCTGCATGCAGATCTGGAAAATCCTTGAGCTGCCTGTATGCAGGTCTGGAAAATCCTTGAGCTGCCTGCATGAAGATCTGGAACATCCTTGAGCTGCCTGCATGCAGATCTGGAAAATCTTTGAGCTGCCTGCATGCAGATCTGGAAAATCCTTGAGCTGCCTGCATGCAGGTCTGGAAAATCCTTGAGCTGCCTGCATGCAGGTCTGGAGAATCCTTGAGCTGCCTGCATGCAGATCTGGAAAATCCTTGAGCTGCCTGCATGCAGGTCTGGAAAATCCTTGAGCTGCCTGCATGCAGGTCTGGAAAATCCTTGAGCTGCCTGCATGCAGGTCTGGAAAATCCTTGAGCTGCCTGCATGCAGATCTGGAAAATCCTTGAGCTGCCTGCATGCAGGTCTGGAAAATCCTTGAGCTGCCTGCATGCAGATCTGGAGAATCCTTGAGCTGCCTGCATGCAGATCTGGAAAATCCTTGAGCTGCCTGCATGCAGGTCTGGAAAATCCTTGAGCTGCCTGCATGCAGATCTGGAACATCCTTGAGCTGCCTGCATGCAGATCTGGAAAATCCTTGAGCTGCCTGCCTGCAGGTCTGGAAAATCCTTGAGCTGCCTGCATGCAGATCTGGAAAATCCTTAAGCTGCCTGCATGCAGGTTTGGAAAATCCTTGAGCTGCCTGCATGCAGATCTGGAAAATCCTTGAGCTGCCTGCATGCAGGTCTGGAAAATCCTTGAGCTGCCTGCATGCAGGTCTGGAAAATCCTTGAGCTGCCTGCATGCAGATCTGGAAAATCCTTGAGCTGCCTGCATGCAGATCTGGAAAATCCTTGAGCTGCCTGCATGCAGGTCTGGAAAATCCTTGAGCTGCCTGCATGCAGATCTGGAAAATCCTTGAGCTGCCTGCATGCAGGTCTGGAAAATCCTTGAGCTGCCTGCATGCAGGTCTGGAAAATCCTTGAGCTGCCTGCATGCAGGTCTGGAAAATCCTTGAGCTGCCTGCATGCAGATCTGGAAAATCCTTGAGCTGCCTGCATGCAGGTCTGGAAAATCCTTGAGCTGCCTGCATGCAGGTCTGGAAAATCCTTGAGCTGCCTGCATGCAGATCTGGAAAATCCTTGAGCTGCCTGCATGCAGATCTGGAAAATCCTTGAGCTGCCTGCATGCAGGTCTGGAAAATCCTTGAGCTGCCTGCATGCAGATCTGGAAAATCCTTGAGCTGCCTGCATGCAGGTCTGGAAAATCCTTGAGCTGCCTGCATGCAGGTCTGGAAAATCCTTGAGCTGCCTGCATGCAGGTCTGGAAAATCCTTGAGCTGCCTGCATGCAGATCTGGAAAATCCTTGAGCTGCCTGCATGCAGGTCTGGAAAATCCTTGAGCTGCCTGCATGCAGGTCTGGAAAATCCTTGAGCTGCCTGCATGCAGATCTGGAAAATCCTTGAGCTGCCTGCATGCAGATCTGGAAAATCCTTGAGCTGCCTGCATGCAGATCTGGAAAATCCTTGAGCTGCCTGCATGCAGGTCTGGAAAATCCTTGAGCTGCCTGCATGCAGATCTGGAAAATCCTTGAGCTGCCTGCATGCAGATCTGGAAAATCCTTGAGCTGCCTGCATGCAGGTCTGGAAAATCCTTGAGCTGCCTGCATGCAGGTCTGGAGAATCCTTGAGCTGCCTGCATGCAGGTCTGGAAAATCCTTGAGCTGCCTACATGCAGGTCTGGAAAATCCTTGAGCTGCCTGCATGCAGATCTGGAAAATCCTTGAGCTGCCTGCATGCAGGTCTGGAAAATCCTTGAGCTGCCTGCATGCAGGTCTGGAAAATCCTTGAGCTGCCTGCATGCAGATCTGGAAAATCCTTGAGCTGCCTGCATGCAGATCTGGAAAATCCTTGAGCTGCCTGCATGCAGATCTGGAAAATCCTTGAGCTGCCTGCATGCAGGTCTGGAAAATCCTTGAGCTGCCTGCATGCAGGTCTGGAGAATCCTTGAGCTGCCTGCATGCAGGTCTGGAAAATCCTTGAGCTGCCTACATGCAGGTCTGGAAAATCCTTGAGCTGCCTGCATGCAGATCTGGAAAATCCTTGAGCTGCCTGCATGCAGGTCTGGAAAATCCTTGAGCTGCCTGCATGCAGGTCTGGAAAATCCTTGAGCTGCCTGCATGCAGATCTGGAAAATCCTTGAGCTGCCTGCATGCAGATCTGGAAAATCCTTGAGCTGCCTGCATGCAGATCTGGAAAATCCTTGAGCTGCCTGCATGCAGATCTGGAAAATCCTTGAGCTGCCTGCATGCAGGTCTGGAAAATCCTTGAGCTGCCTGCATGCAGATCTGGAAAATCCTTGAGCTGCCTGCATGCAGATCTGGAAAGTCCTTGAGCTGCCTGCATGCAGGTCTGGAAAATCCTTGAGCTGCCTGCATGCAGGTCTGGAAAATCCTTGAGCTGCCTGCATGCAGGTCTGGAAAATCCTTGAGCTGCCTGCATGCAGGTCTGGAAAATCCTTGAGCTGCCTGCATGCAGATCTGGAAAATCCTTGAGCTGCCTGCATGCAGATCTGGAAAATCCTTGAGCTGCCTGCATGCAGATCTGGAAAATCCTTGAGCTGCCTGCATGCAGGTCTGGAAAATCCTTGAGCTGCCTGCATGCAGGTCTGGAAAATCCTTGAGCTGCCTGCATGCAGGTCTGGAAAATCCTTGAGCTGCCTGCATGCAGATCTGGAAAATCCTTGAGCTGCCTGCATGCAGATCTGGAGAATCCTTGAGCTGCCTGCATGCAGATCTGGAAAATCCTTGAGCTGCCTGCATGCAGGTCTGGAAAATCCTTGAGCTGCCTGCATGCAGGTCTGGAAAATCCTTGAGCTGCCTGCATGCAGATCTGGAGAATCCTTGAGCTGCCTGCATGCAGATCTGGAAAATCCTTGAGCTGCCTGCATGCAGGTCTGGAAAATCCTTGAGCTGCCTGCATGCAGGTCTGGAAAATCCTTGAGCTGCCTGCATGCAGGTCTGGAAAATCCTTGAGCTGCCTGCATGCAGGTCTGGAAAATCCTTGAGCTGCCTGCATGCAGGTCTGGAAAATCCTTGAGCTGCCTGCATGCAGATCTGGAAAATCCTTGAGCTGCCTGCATGCAGATCTGGAAAATCCTTGAGCTGCCTGCATGCAGATCTGGAAAATCCTTGAGCTGCCTGCATGCAGGTCTGGAAAATCCTTGAGCTGCCTGCATGCAGGTCTGGAAAATCCTTGAGCTGCCTGCATGCAGGTCTGGAAAATCCTTGAGCTGCCTGCATGCAGATCTGGAAAATCCTTGAGCTGCCTGCATGCAGGTCTGGAAAATCCTTGAGCTGCCTGCATGCAGATCTGGAAAATCCTTGAGCTGCCTGCATGCAGGTCTGGAAAATCCTTGAGCTGCCTGCATGCAGGTCTGGAAAATCCTTGAGCTGCCTGCATGCAGGTCTGGAAAATCCTTGAGCTGCCTGCATGCAGATCTGGAAAATCCTTGAGCTGCCTGCATGCAGGTCTGGAAAATCCTTGAGCTGCCTGCATGCAGATCTGGAAAATCCTTGAGCTGCCTGCATGCAGGTCTGGAAAATCCTTGAGCTGCCTGCATGCAGATCTGGAAAATCCTTGAGCTGCCTGCATGCAGGTCTGGAAAATCCTTGAGCTGCCTGCATGCAGATCTGGAACATCCTTGAGCTGCCTGCATGCAGATCTGGAAAATCCTTGAGCTGCCTGCATGCAGGTCTGGAAAATCCTTGAGCTGCCTGCATGCAGATCTGGAAAATCCTTGAGCTGCCTGCATGCAGGTCTGGAAAATCCTTGAGCTGCCTGCATGCAGATCTGGAACATCCTTGAGCTGCCTGCATGCAGATCTGGAAAATCCTTGAGCTGCCTGCATGCAGATCTGGAACATCCTTGAGCTGCCTGCATGCAGATCTGGAAAATCCTTGAGCTGCCTGCCTGCAGGTCTGGAAAATCCTTGAGCTGCCTGCATGCAGATCTGGAAAATCCTTGAGCTGCCTGCATGCAGGTCTGGAAAATCCTTGAGCTGCCTGCATGCAGATCTGGAAAATCCTTGAGCTGCCTGCATGCAGGTCTGGAAAATCCTTGAGCTGCCTGCATGCAGGTCTGGAAAGTCCTTGAGCTGCCTGCATGCAGATCTGGAAAATCCTTGAGCTGCCTGCATGCAGATCTGGAAAATCCTTGAGCTGCCTGCATGCAGGTCGGAAAAATCCTTGAGCTGCCTGCATGCAGATCTGGAAAATCCTTGAGCTGCCTGCATGCAGGTCTGGAAAATCCTTGAGCTGCCTACATGCAGGTCTGAAAAATCCTTGAGCTGCCTGCATGCAGATCTGGAAAATCCTTGAGCTGCCTGCATGCAGATCTGGAAAATCCTTGAGCTGCCTGCATGCACATCTGGAAAATCCTTGAGCTGCGTGCATGCAGATCTGGAAAATCCTTGAGCTGCCTGCATGCAGATCTGGAAAATCCTTGAGCTGCCTGCATGCAGGTCTGGAAAATCCTTGAGCTGCCTGCATGCAGATCTGGAAAATCCTTGAGCTGCCTGCATGCAGGTCTGGAAAATCCTTGAGCTGCCTGCATGAAGATCTGGAACATCCTTGAGCTGCCTGCATGCAGATCTGGAAAATCCTTGAGCTGCCTGCATGCAGATCTGGAAAATCCTTGAGCTGCCTGCATGCAGGTCTGGAAAATCCTTGAGCTGCCTGCATGCAGGTCTGGAAAATCCTTGAGCTGCCTGCATGCAGGTCTGGAGAATCCTTGAGCTGCCTGCATGCAGATCTGGAAAATCCTTGAGCTGCCTGCATGCAGGTCTGGAAAATCCTTGAGCTGCCTGCATGCAGGTCTGGAAAATCCTTGAGCTGCCTGCATGCAGGTCTGGAAAATCCTTGAGCTGCCTGCATGCAGATCTGGAAAATCCTTGAGCTGCCTGCATGCAGGTCTGGAAAATCCTTGAGCTGCCTGCATGCAGATCTGGAGAATCCTTGAGCTGCCTGCATGCAGATCTGGAAAATCCTTGAGCTGCCTGCATGCAGGTCTGGAAAATCCTTGAGCTGCCTGCATGCAGATCTGGAACATCCTTGAGCTGCCTGCATGCAGATCTGGAAAATCCTTGAGCTGCCTGCCTGCAGGTCTGGAAAATCCTTGAGCTGCCTGCATGCAGATCTGGAAAATCCTTGAGCTGCCTGCATGCAGGTCTGGAAAATCCTTGAGCTGCCTGCATGCAGATCTGGAAAATCCTTGAGCTGCCTGCATGCAGGTCTGGAAAATCCTTGAGCTGCCTGCATGCAGGTCTGGAAAATCCTTGAGCTGCCTGCATGCAGATCTGGAAAATCCTTGAGCTGCCTGCATGCAGATCTGGAAAATCCTTGAGCTGCCTGCATGCAGGTCTGGAAAATCCTTGAGCTGCCTGCATGCAGATCTGGAAAATCCTTGAGCTGCCTGCATGCAGGTCTGGAAAATCCTTGAGCTGCCTGCATGCAGATCTGGAAAATCCTTGAGCTGCCTGCATGCAGGTCTGGAAAATCCTTGAGCTGCCTGCATGCAGGTCTGGAAAATCCTTGAGCTGCCTGCATGCAGATCTGGAAAATCCTTGAGCTGCCTGCATGCAGATCTGGAAAATCCTTGAGCTGCCTGCATGCAGGTCTGGAAAATCCTTGAGCTGCCTGCGTGCAGATCTGGAAAATCCTTGAGCTGCCTGCATGCAGGTCTGGAAAATCCTTGAGCTGCCTGCATGCAGATCTGGAAAATCCTTGAGCTGCCTGCATGCAGGTCTGGAAAATCCTTGAGCTGCCTGCATGCAGGTCTGGAAAATCCTTGAGCTGCCTGCATGCAGGTCTGGAAAATCCTTGAGCTGCCTGCATGCAGATCTGGAAAATCCTTGAGCTGCCTGCATGCAGATCTGGAAAATCCTTGAGCTGCCTGCATGCACATCTGGAAAATCCTTGAGCTGCGTGCATGCAGATCTGGAAAATCCTTGAGCTGCCTGCATGCAGATCTGGAAAATCCTTGAGCTGCCTGCATGCAGGTCTGGAAAATCCTTGAGCTGCCTGCATGCAGATCTGGAAAATCCTTGAGCTGCCTGCATGCAGGTCTGGAAAATCCTTGAGCTGCCTGCATGAAGATCTGGAACATCCTTGAGCTGCCTGCATGCAGATCTGGAAAATCCTTGAGCTGCCTGCATGCAGGTCTGGAAAATCCTTGAGCTGCCTGCATGCAGATCTGGAACATCCTTGAGCTGCCTGCATGCAGGTCTGGAAAATCCTTGAGCTGCCTGCATGCAGGTCTGGAAAATCCTTGAGCTGCCTGCATGCAGATCTGGAAAATCCTTGAGCTGCCTGCATGCAGATCTGGAAAATCCTTGAGCTGCCTGCATGCAGGTCTGGAAAATCCTTGAGCTGCCTGCATGCAGATCTGGAAAATCCTTGAGCTGCCTGCATGCAGGTCTGGAAAATCCTTGAGCTGCCTGCATGCAGATCTGGAAAATCCTTGAGCTGCCTGCATGCAGGTCTGGAAAATCCTTGAGCTGCCTGCATGCAGGTCTGGAAAATCCTTGAGCTGCCTGCATGCAGGTCTGGAAAATCCTTGAGCTGCCTGCATGCAGATCTGGAAAATCCTTGAGCTGCCTGCATGCAGATCTGGAAAATCCTTGAGCTGCCTGCATGCACATCTGGAAAATCCTTGAGCTGCGTGCATGCAGATCTGGAAAATCCTTGAGCTGCCTGCATGCAGATCTGGAAAATCCTTGAGCTGCCTGCATGCAGATCTGGAAAATCCTTGAGCTGCCTGCATGCAGGTCTGGAAAATCCTTGAGCTGCCTGCATGCAGGTCTGGAAAATCCTTGAGCTGCCTGCATGAAGATCTGGAACATCCTTGAGCTGCCTGCATGCAGATCTGGAAAATCCTTGAGCTGCCTGCATGCAGGTCTGGAAAATCCTTGAGCTGCCTGCATGCAGATCTGGAAAATCCTTGAGCTGCCTGCATGCAGGTCTGGAAAATCCTTGAGCTGCCTGCATGCAGATCTGGAAAATCCTTGAGCTGCCTGCATGCAGGTCTGGAAAATCCTTGAGCTGCCTGCATGCAGGTCTGGAAAATCCTTGAGCTGCCTGCATGAAGATCTGGAACATCCTTGAGCTGCCTGCATGCAGATCTGGAAAATCCTTGAGCTGCCTGCATGCAGGTCTGG
This sequence comes from Rhynchopus euleeides, assembly GCA_963210315.1. Classification (NCBI taxonomy): domain Eukaryota; phylum Euglenozoa; class Diplonemea; order Diplonemida; family Diplonemidae; genus Rhynchopus; species Rhynchopus euleeides. Next base: position 2,255,096 of record OY723268.1, read on the forward strand.
AAAATCCTTGAGCTGCCTGCATGCAGATCTGGAAAATCCTTGAGCTGCCTGCATGCAGATCTGGAAAATCCTTGAGCTGCCTGCATGCAGGTCTGGAAAATCCTTGAGCTGCCTGCATGCAGATCTGGAAAATCCTTGAGCTGCCTGCATGCAGGTCTGGAAAATCCTTGAGCTGCCTGCATGCAGGTCTGGAAAATCCTTGAGCTGCCTGCATGCAGGTCTGGAAAATCCTTGAGCTGCCTGCATGCAGATCTGGAAAATCCTTGAGCTGCCTGCATGCAGGTCTGGAAAATCCTTGAGCTGCCTGCATGCAGATCTGGAGAATCCTTGAGCTGCCTGCATGCAGATCTGGAAAATCCTTGAGCTGCCTGCATGCAGGTCTGGAAAATCCTTGAGCTGCCTGCATGCAGATCTGGAACATCCTTGAGCTGCCTGCATGCAGATCTGGAAAATCCTTGAGCTGCCTGCCTGCAGGTCTGGAAAATCCTTGAGCTGCCTGCATGCAGATCTGGAAAATCCTTGAGCTGCCTGCATGCAGGTCTGGAAAATCCTTGAGCTGCCTGCATGCAGATCTGGAAAATCCTTGAGCTGCCTGCATGCAGGTCTGGAAAATCCTTGAGCTGCCTGCATGCAGGTCTGGAAAATCCTTGAGCTGCCTGCATGCAGATCTGGAAAATCCTTGAGCTGCCTGCATGCAGATCTGGAAAATCCTTGAGCTGCCTGCATGCAGGTCTGGAAAATCCTTGAGCTGCCTGCATGCAGATCTGGAAAATCCTTGAGCTGCCTGCATGCAGGTCTGGAAAATCCTTGAGCTGCCTGCATGCAGATCTGGAAAATCCTTGAGCTGCCTGCATGCAGGTCTGGAAAATCCTTGAGCTGCCTGCATGCAGGTCTGGAAAATCCTTGAGCTGCCTGCATGCAGATCTGGAAAATCCTTGAGCTGCCTGCATGCAGATCTGGAAAATCCTTGAGCTGCCTGCATGCAGGTCTGGAAAATCCTTGAGCTGCCTGCGTGCAGATCTGGAAAATCCTTGAGCTGCCTGCATGCAGGTCTGGAAAATCCTTGAGCTGCCTGCATGCAGATCTGGAAAATCCTTGAGCTGCCTGCATGCAGGTCTGGAAAATCCTTGAGCTGCCTGCATGCAGGTCTGGAAAATCCTTGAGCTGCCTGCATGCAGGTCTGGAAAATCCTTGAGCTGCCTGCATGCAGATCTGGAAAATCCTTGAGCTGCCTGCATGCAGATCTGGAAAATCCTTGAGCTGCCTGCATGCACATCTGGAAAATCCTTGAGCTGCGTGCATGCAGATCTGGAAAATCCTTGAGCTGCCTGCATGCAGATCTGGAAAATCCTTGAGCTGCCTGCATGCAGGTCTGGAAAATCCTTGAGCTGCCTGCATGCAGATCTGGAAAATCCTTGAGCTGCCTGCATGCAGGTCTGGAAAATCCTTGAGCTGCCTGCATGAAGATCTGGAACATCCTTGAGCTGCCTGCATGCAGATCTGGAAAATCCTTGAGCTGCCTGCATGCAGGTCTGGAAAATCCTTGAGCTGCCTGCATGCAGATCTGGAACATCCTTGAGCTGCCTGCATGCAGGTCTGGAAAATCCTTGAGCTGCCTGCATGCAGGTCTGGAAAATCCTTGAGCTGCCTGCATGCAGATCTGGAAAATCCTTGAGCTGCCTGCATGCAGATCTGGAAAATCCTTGAGCTGCCTGCATGCAGGTCTGGAAAATCCTTGAGCTGCCTGCATGCAGATCTGGAAAATCCTTGAGCTGCCTGCATGCAGGTCTGGAAAATCCTTGAGCTGCCTGCATGCAGATCTGGAAAATCCTTGAGCTGCCTGCATGCAGGTCTGGAAAATCCTTGAGCTGCCTGCATGCAGGTCTGGAAAATCCTTGAGCTGCCTGCATGCAGGTCTGGAAAATCCTTGAGCTGCCTGCATGCAGATCTGGAAAATCCTTGAGCTGCCTGCATGCAGATCTGGAAAATCCTTGAGCTGCCTGCATGCACATCTGGAAAATCCTTGAGCTGCGTGCATGCAGATCTGGAAAATCCTTGAGCTGCCTGCATGCAGATCTGGAAAATCCTTGAGCTGCCTGCATGCAGATCTGGAAAATCCTTGAGCTGCCTGCATGCAGGTCTGGAAAATCCTTGAGCTGCCTGCATGCAGGTCTGGAAAATCCTTGAGCTGCCTGCATGAAGATCTGGAACATCCTTGAGCTGCCTGCATGCAGATCTGGAAAATCCTTGAGCTGCCTGCATGCAGGTCTGGAAAATCCTTGAGCTGCCTGCATGCAGATCTGGAAAATCCTTGAGCTGCCTGCATGCAGGTCTGGAAAATCCTTGAGCTGCCTGCATGCAGATCTGGAAAATCCTTGAGCTGCCTGCATGCAGGTCTGGAAAATCCTTGAGCTGCCTGCATGCAGGTCTGGAAAATCCTTGAGCTGCCTGCATGAAGATCTGGAACATCCTTGAGCTGCCTGCATGCAGATCTGGAAAATCCTTGAGCTGCCTGCATGCAGGTCTGGAAAATCCTTGAGCTGCCTGCATGCAGATCTGGAAAATCCTTGAGCTGCCTGCATGCAGATCTGGAAAATCCTTGAGCTGCCTGCATGCAGGTCTGGAAAATCCTTGAGCTGCCTGCATGCAGATCTGGAAAATCCTTGAGCTGCCTGCATGCAGGTCTGGAAAATCCTTGAGCTGCCTGCATGAAGATCTGGAACATCCTTGAGCTGCCTGCATGCAGATCTGGAAAATCCTTGAGCTGCCTGCATGCAGATCTGGAAAATCCTTGAGCTGCCTGCATGCAGATCTGGAAAATCCTTGAGCTGCCTGCATGCAGGTCTGGAAAATCCTTGAGCTGCCTGCATGCAGATCTGGAACATCCTTGAGCTGCCTGCATGCAGGTCTGGAAAATCCTTGAGCTGCCTGCATGCAGGTCTGGAAAATCCTTGAGCTGCCTGCATGCAGATCTGGAAAATCCTTGAGCTGCCTGCATGCAGATCTGGAAAATCCTTGAGCTGCCTGCATGCAGGTCTGGAAAATCCTTGAGCTGCCTGCATGCAGATCTGGAAAATCCTTGAGCTGCCTGCATGCAGGTCTGGAAAATCCTTGAGCTGCCTGCATGCAGATCTGGAAAATCCTTGAGCTGCCTGCATGCAGGTCTGGAAAATCCTTGAGCTGCCTGCATGCAGGTCTGGAAAATCCTTGAGCTGCCTGCATGCAGGTCTGGAAAATCCTTGAGCTGCCTGCATGCAGATCTGGAAAATCCTTGAGCTGCCTGCATGCAGATCTGGAAAATCCTTGAGCTGCCTGCATGCACATCTGGAAAATCCTTGAGCTGCGTGCATGCAGATCTGGAAAATCCTTGAGCTGCCTGCATGCAGATCTGGAAAATCCTTGAGCTGCCTGCATGCAGGTCTGGAAAATCCTTGAGCTGCCTGCATGCAGATCTGGAAAATCCTTGAGCTGCCTGCATGCAGGTCTGGAAAATCCTTGAGCTGCCTGCATGCAGGTCTGGAAAATCCTTGAGCTGCCTGCATGAAGATCTGGAACATCCTTGAGCTGCCTGCATGCAGATCTGGAAAATCCTTGAGCTGCCTGCATGCAGGTCTGGAAAATCCTTGAGCTGCCTGCATGCAGATCTGGAAAATCCTTGAGCTGCCTGCATGCAGGTCTGGAAAATCCTTGAGCTGCCTGCATGCAGATCTGGAAAATCCTTGAGCTGCCTGCATGCAGGTCTGGAAAATCCTTGAGCTGCCTGCATGCAGGTCTGGAAAATCCTTGAGCTGCCTGCATGAAGATCTGGAACATCCTTGAGCTGCCTGCATGCAGATCTGGAAAATCCTTGAGCTGCCTGCATGCAGGTCTGGAAAATCCTTGAGCTGCCTGCATGCAGATCTGGAAAATCCTTGAGCTGCCTGCATGCAGATCTGGAAAATCCTTGAGCTGCCTGCATGCAGGTCTGGAAAATCCTTGAGCTGCCTGCATGAAGATCTGGAACATCCTTGAGCTGCCTGCATGCAGGTCTGGAAAATCCTTGAGCTGCCTGCATGCAGGTCTGGAGAATCCTTGAGCTGCCTGCATGCAGATCTGGAAAATCCTTGAGCTGCCTGCATGCAGGTCTGGAAAATCCTTGAGCTGCCTGCATGCAGATCTGGAAAATCCTTGAGCTGCCTGCATGCAGATCTGGAAAATCCTTGAGCTGCCTGCATGCAGGTCTGGAAAATCCTTGAGCTGCCTACATGCAGGTCTGGAAAATCCTTGAGCTGCCTGCATGCAGATCTGGAAAATCCTTGAGCTGCCTGCATGCAGATCTGGAAAATCCTTGAGCTGCCTGCATGCACATCTGGAAAATCCTTGAGCTGCGTGCATGCAGATCTGGAAAATCCTTGAGCTGCCTGCATGCAGATCTGGAAAATCCTTGAGCTGCCTGCATGCAGGTCTGGAAAATCCTTGAGCTGCCTGGATGCAGATCTGGAAAATCCTTGAGCTGCCTGCATGCAGATCTGGAAAATCCTTGAGCTGCCTGCATGCAGGTCTGGAGAATCCTTGAGCTGCCTGCATGCAGGTCTGGAAAATCCTTGAGCTGCCTGCATGAAGATCTGGAACATCCTTGAGCTGCCTGCATGCAGATCTGGAAAATCCTTGAGCTGCCTGCATGCAGGTCTGGAAAATCCTTGAGCTGCCTGCATGCAGATCTGGAAAATCCTTGAGCTGCCTGCATGCAGGTCTGGAAAATCCTTGAGCTGCCTGCATGCAGATCTGGAAAATCCTTGAGCTGCCTGCATGCAGGTCTGGAAAATCCTTGAGCTGCCTGCATGCAGGTCTGGAGAATCCTTGAGCTGCCTGCATGCAGATCTGGAAAATCCTTGAGCTGCCTGCATGCAGGTCTGGAAAATCCTTGAGCTGCCTGCATGCAGATCTGGAAAATCCTTGAGCTGCCTGCATGCAGGTCTGGAAAATCCTTGAGCTGCCTACATGCAGGTCTGGAAAATGCTTGAGCTGCCTGCATGCAGATCTGGAAAATCCTTGAGCTGCCTGCATGCAGGTCTGGAAAATCCTTGAGCTGCCTGCATGCAGGTCTGGAAAATCCTTGAGCTGCCTGCATGCAGATCTGGAAAATCCTTGAGCTGCCTGCATGCAGATCTGGAAAATCCTTGAGCTGCCTGCATGCAGGTCTGGAAAATCCTTGAGCTGCCTGCATGCAGATCTGGAAAATCCTTGAGCTGCCTGCATGCAGGTCTGGAAAATCCTTGAGCTGCCTGCATGCAGGTCTGGAAAATCCTTGAGCTGCCTGCATGCAGGTCTGGAAAATCCTTGAGCTGCCTGCATGCAGATCTGGATAATCCTTGAGCTGCCTGCATGCAGATCTGGAAAATCCTTGAGCTGCCTGCATGCAGGTCTGGAAAATCCTTGAGCTGCCTGCATGCAGGTCTGGAAAATCCTTGAGCTGCCTGCATGCAGGTCTGGAAAATCCTTGAGCTGCCTGCATGCAGGTCTGGAAAATCCTTGAGCTGCCTGCATGCAGATCTGGAAAATCCTTGAGCTGCCTGCATGCAGGTCTGGAAAATCCTTGAGCTGCCTGCATGCAGATCTGGAAAATCCTTGAGCTGCCTGCATGCAGGTCTGGAAAATCCTTGAGCTGCCTGCATGCAGGTCTGGAGAATCCTTGAGCTGCCTGCATGCAGATCTGGAAAATCCTTGAGCTGCCTGCATGCAGGTCTGGAAAATCCTTGAGCTGCCTGCATGCAGGTCTGGAAAATCCTTGAGCTGCCTGCATGCAGGTCTGGAAAATCCTTGAGCTGCCTGCATGCAGATCTGGAAAATCCTTGAGCTGCCTGCATGCAGATCTGGAAAATCCTTGAGCTGCCTGCATGCACATCTGGAAAATCCTTGAGCTGCGTGCATGCAGATCTGGAAAATCCTTGAGCTGCCTGCATGCAGATCTGGAAAATCCTTGAGCTGCCTGCATGCAGGTCTGGAAAATCCTTGAGCTGCCTGCATGCAGATCTGGAAAATCCTTGAGCTGCCTGCATGCAGGTCTGGAAAATCCTTGAGCTGCCTGCATGCAGGTCTGGAAAATCCTTGAGCTGCCTGCATGCAGGTCTGGAAAATCCTTGAGCTGCCTGCATGCAGGTCTGGAAAATCCTTGAGCTGCCTGCATGCAGATCTGGAAAATCCTTGAGCTGCCTGCATGCAGGTCTGGAAAATCCTTGAGCTGCCTGCATGCAGATCTGGAAAATCCTTGAGCTGCCTGCATGCAGGTCTGGAAAATCCTTGAGCTGCCTGCATGCAGGTCTGGAGAATCCTTGAGCTGCCTGCATGCAGATCTGGAAAATCCTTGAGCTGCCTGCATGCAGGTCTGGAAAATCCTTGAGCTGCCTGCATGCAGGTCTGGAAAATCCTTGAGCTGCCTGCATGCAGGTCTGGAAAATCCTTGAGCTGCCTGCATGCAGATCTGGAAAATCCTTGAGCTGCCTGCATGCAGATCTGGAAAATCCTTGAGCTGCCTGCATGCACATCTGGAAAATCCTTGAGCTGCGTGCATGCAGATCTGGAAAATCCTTGAGCTGCCTGCATGCAGATCTGGAAAATCCTTGAGCTGCCTGCATGCAGGTCTGGAAAATCCTTGAGCTGCCTGCATGCAGATCTGGAAAATCCTTGAGCTGCCTGCATGCAGGTCTGGAAAATCCTTGAGCTGCCTGCATGCAGGTCTGGAAAATCCTTGAGCTGCCTGCATGAAGATCTGGAACATCCTTGAGCTGCCTGCATGCAGATCTGGAAAATCCTTGAGCTGCCTGCATGCAGGTCTGGAAAATCCTTGAGCTGCCTGCATGCAGATCTGGAAAATCCTTGAGCTGCCTGCATGCAGGTCTGGAAAATCCTTGAGCTGCCTGCATGCAGATCTGGAAAATCCTTGAGCTGCCTGCATGCAGGTCTGGAAAATCCTTGAGCTGCCTGCATGCAGGTCTGGAAAATCCTTGAGCTGCCTGCATGAAGATCTGGAACATCCTTGAGCTGCCTGCATGCAGATCTGGAAAATCCTTGAGCTGCCTGCATGCAGGTCTGGAAAATCCTTGAGCTGCCTGCATGCAGATCTGGAAAATCCTTGAGCTGCCTGCATGCAGATCTGGAAAATCCTTGAGCTGCCTGCATGCAGGTCTGGAAAATCCTTGAGCTGCCTGCATGAAGATCTGGAACATCCTTGAGCTGCCTGCATGCAGGTCTGGAAAATCCTTGAGCTGCCTGCATGCAGGTCTGGAGAATCCTTGAGCTGCCTGCATGCAGATCTGGAAAATCCTTGAGCTGCCTGCATGCAGGTCTGGAAAATCCTTGAGCTGCCTGCATGCAGATCTGGAAAATCCTTGAGCTGCCTGCATGCAGATCTGGAAAATCCTTGAGCTGCCTGCATGCAGGTCTGGAAAATCCTTGAGCTGCCTACATGCAGGTCTGGAAAATCCTTGAGCTGCCTGCATGCAGATCTGGAAAATCCTTGAGCTGCCTGCATGCAGATCTGGAAAATCCTTGAGCTGCCTGCATGCACATCTGGAAAATCCTTGAGCTGCGTGCATGCAGATCTGGAAAATCCTTGAGCTGCCTGCATGCAGATCTGGAAAATCCTTGAGCTGCCTGCATGCAGGTCTGGAAAATCCTTGAGCTGCCTGGATGCAGATCTGGAAAATCCTTGAGCTGCCTGCATGCAGATCTGGAAAATCCTTGAGCTGCCTGCATGCAGGTCTGGAGAATCCTTGAGCTGCCTGCATGCAGGTCTGGAAAATCCTTGAGCTGCCTGCATGAAGATCTGGAACATCCTTGAGCTGCCTGCATGCAGATCTGGAAAATCCTTGAGCTGCCTGCATGCAGGTCTGGAAAATCCTTGAGCTGCCTGCATGCAGATCTGGAAAATCCTTGAGCTGCCTGCATGCAGGTCTGGAAAATCCTTGAGCTGCCTGCATGCAGATCTGGAAAATCCTTGAGCTGCCTGCATGCAGGTCTGGAAAATCCTTGAGCTGCCTGCATGCAGGTCTGGAGAATCCTTGAGCTGCCTGCATGCAGATCTGGAAAATCCTTGAGCTGCCTGCATGCAGGTCTGGAAAATCCTTGAGCTGCCTGCATGCAGATCTGGAAAATCCTTGAGCTGCCTGCATGCAGGTCTGGAAAATCCTTGAGCTGCCTACATGCAGGTCTGGAAAATGCTTGAGCTGCCTGCATGCAGATCTGGAAAATCCTTGAGCTGCCTGCATGCAGGTCTGGAAAATCCTTGAGCTGCCTGCATGCAGGTCTGGAAAATCCTTGAGCTGCCTGCATGCAGATCTGGAAAATCCTTGAGCTGCCTGCATGCAGATCTGGAAAATCCTTGAGCTGCCTGCATGCAGGTCTGGAAAATCCTTGAGCTGCCTGCATGCAGATCTGGAAAATCCTTGAGCTGCCTGCATGCAGGTCTGGAAAATCCTTGAGCTGCCTGCATGCAGGTCTGGAAAATCCTTGAGCTGCCTGCATGCAGGTCTGGAAAATCCTTGAGCTGCCTGCATGCAGATCTGGATAATCCTTGAGCTGCCTGCATGCAGATCTGGAAAATCCTTGAGCTGCCTGCATGCAGGTCTGGAAAATCCTTGAGCTGCCTGCATGCAGGTCTGGAAAATCCTTGAGCTGCCTGCATGCAGGTCTGGAAAATCCTTGAGCTGCCTGCATGCAGGTCTGGAAAATCCTTGAGCTGCCTGCATGCAGATCTGGAAAATCCTTGAGCTGCCTGCATGCAGGTCTGGAAAATCCTTGAGCTGCCTGCATGCAGATCTGGAAAATCCTTGAGCTGCCTGCATGCAGGTCTGGAAAATCCTTGAGCTGCCTGCATGCAGGTCTGGAGAATCCTTGAGCTGCCTGCATGCAGATCTGGAAAATCCTTGAGCTGCCTGCATGCAGGTCTGGAAAATCCTTGAGCTGCCTGCATGCAGATCTGGAAAATCCTTGAGCTGCCTGCATGCAGGTCTGGAAAATTCTTGAGCTGCCTACATGCAGGTCTGGAAAATCCTTGAGCTGCCTGCATGCAGGTCTGGAAAATCCTTGAGCTGCCTGCATGCAGATCTGGAAAATCCTTGAGCTGCCTGCATGCAGATCTGGAAAATCCTTGAGCTGCCTGCATGCAGATCTGGAAAATCCTTGAGCTGCCTGCATGCAGATCTGGAAAATCCTTGAGCTGCCTGCATGCAGGTCTGGAAAATCCTTGAGCTGCCTGCATGCAGATCTGGAAAATCCTTGAGCTGCCTGCATGCAGATCTGGAAAGTCCTTGAGCTGCCTGCATGCAGGTCTGGAAAATCCTTGAGCTGCCTGCATGCAGGTCTGGAAAATCCTTGAGCTGCCTGCATGCAGGTCTGGAAAATCCTTGAGCTGCCTGCATGCAGATCTGGAAAATCCTTGAGCTGCCTGCATGCAGGTCTGGAAAATCCTTGAGCTGCCTGCATGCAGATCTGGAAAATCCTTGAGCTGCCTGCATGCAGGTCTGGAAAATCCTTGAGCTGCCTGCATGCAGGTCTGGAGAATCCTTGAGCTGCCTGCATGCAGATCTGGAAAATCCTTGAGCTGCCTGCATGCAGGTCTGGAAAATCCTTGAGCTGCCTGCATGCAGATCTGGAAAATCCTTGAGCTGCCTGCATGCAGGTCTGGAAAATTCTTGAGCTGCCTACATGCAGGTCTGGAAAATCCTTGAGCTGCCTGCATGCAGGTCTGGAAAATCCTTGAGCTGCCTGCATGCAGATCTGGAAAATCCTTGAGCTGCCTGCATGCAGATCTGGAAAATCCTTGAGCTGCCTGCATGCAGATCTGGAAAATCCTTGAGCTGCCTGCATGCAGATCTGGAAAATCCTTGAGCTGCCTGCATGCAGGTCTGGAAAATCCTTGAGCTGCCTGCATGCAGATCTGGAAAATCCTTGAGCTGCCTGCATGCAGATCTGGAAAGTCCTTGAGCTGCCTGCATGCAGGTCTGGAAAATCCTTGAGCTGCCTGCATGCAGGTCTGGAAAATCCTTGAGCTGCCTGCATGCAGGTCTGGAAAATCCTTGAGCTGCCTGCATGCAGGTCTGGAAAATCCTTGAGCTGCCTGCATGCAGGTCTGGAAAATCCTTGAGCTGCCTGCATGCAGGTCTGGAAAATCCTTGAGCTGCCTGCATGCAGATCTGGAAAATCCTTGAGCTGCCTGCATGCAGGTCTGGAAAATCCTTGAGCTGCCTGCATGCAGGTCTGGAAAATCCTTGAGCTGCCTGCATGAAGATCTGGAACATCCTTGAGCTGCCTGCATGCAGATCTGGAAAATCCTTGAGCTGCCTGCATGCAGGTCTGGAAAATCCTTGAGCTGCCTGCATGCAGATCTGGAAAATCCTTGAGCTGCCTGCATGCAGGTCTGGAAAATCCTTGAGCTGCCTGCATGAAGATCTGGAACATCCTTGAGCTGCCTGCATGCAGGTCTGGAAAATCCTTGAGCTGCCTGCATGCAGGTCTGGAAAATCCTTGAGCTGCCTGCATGCAGGTCTGGAGAATCCTTGAGCTGCCTGCATGCAGATCTGGAAAATCCTTGAGCTGCCTGCATGCAGGTCTGGAAAATCCTTGAGCTGCCTGCATGCAGATCTGGAAAATCCTTGAGCTGCCTGCATGCAGATCTGGAAAATCCTTGAGCTGCCTGCATGCAGGTCTGGAAAATCCTTGAGCTGCCTACATGCAGGTCTGGAAAATCCTTGAGCTGCCTGCATGCAGATCTGGAAAATCCTTGAGCTGCCTGCATGCAGATCTGGAAAATCCTTGAGCTGCCTGCATGCACATCTGGAAAATCCTTGAGCTGCGTGCATGCAGATCTGGAAAATCCTTGAGCTGCCTGCATGCAGATCTGGAAAATCCTTGAGCTGCCTGCATGCAGGTCTGGAAAATCCTTGAGCTGCCTGCATGCAGATCTGGAAAATCCTTGTGCTGCCTGCATGCAGATCTGGAAAATCCTTGAGCTGCCTGCATGCAGGTCTGGAAAATCCTTGAGCTGCCTGCATGCAGATCTGGAAAATCCTTGAGCTGCCTGCATGCAGGTCTGGAAAATCCTTGAGCTGCCTGCATGCAGATCTGGAAAATCCTTGAGCTGCCTGCATGCAGGTCTGGAAAATCCTTGAGCTGATTGCATGCAGGTCTGGAGAATCCTTGAGCTGCCTGCATGCAGATCTGGAAAATCCTTGAGCTGCCTGCATGCAGGTCTGGAAAATCCTTGAGCTGCCTGCATGCAGATCTGGAAAATCCTTGAGCTGCCTGCATGCAGGTCTGGAAAATCCTTGCGCTGCCTGCATGCAGGTCTGGAAAATCCTTGAGCTGCCTGCATGCAGATCTGGAAAATCCTTGAGCTGCCTGCATGCAGATCTGGAAAATCCTTGAGCTGCCTGCATGCAGGTCTGGAAAATCCTTGAGCTGCCTGCATGCAGGTCTGGAAAATCCTTGAGCTGCCTGCATGCAGGTCTGGAAAATCCTTGAGCTGCCTGCATGCAGATCTGGAAAATCCTTGAGCTGCCTGCATGCAGGTCTGGAAAATCCTTGAGCTGCCTGCATGCAGATCTGGAAAATCCTTGAGCTGCCTGCATGCAGGCCCGCAAACCCGCAAACCCGCAAACCCGCAAACCCGCAAACCCGCAAACCCGCAAACCCGCAAACCCGCAAACCCGCAAACCCGCAAACCCGCAAACCCGCAAACCCGCAAACCCGCAAACCCGCAAACCCGCAAACCCGCAAACCCGCAAACCCGCAAACCCGCAAACCCGCAAACCCGCAAACCCGCAAACCCGCAAACCCGCAAACCCGCAAACCCGCAAACCCGCAAACCCGCAAACCCGCAAACCCGCAAACCCGCAAACCCGCAAACCCGCAAACCCGCAAACCCGCAAACCCGCAAACCCGCAAACCCGCAAACCCGCAAACCCGCAAACCCGCAAACCCGCAAACCCGCAAACCCGCAAACCCGCAAACCCGCAAACCCGCAAACCCGCAAACCCGCAAACCCGCAAACCCGCAAACCCGCAAACCCGCAAACCCGCAAACCCGCAAACCCGCAAACCCGCAAACCCGCAAACCCGCAAACCCGCAAACCCGCAAACCCGCAAACCCGCAAACCCGCAAACCCGCAAACCCGCAAACCCGCAAACCCGCAAACCCGCAAACCCGCAAACCCGCAAACCCGCAAACCCGCAAACCCGCAAACCCGCAAACCCGCAAACCCGCAAACCCGCAAACCCGCAAACCCGCAAACCCGCAAACCCGCAAACCCGCAAACCCGCAAACCCGCAAACCCGCAAACCCGCAAACCCGCAAACCCGCAAACCCGCAAACCCGCAAACCCGCAAACCCGCAAACCCGCAAACCCGCAAACCCGCAAACCCGCAAACCCGCAAACCCGCAAACCCGCAAACCCGCAAACCCGCAAACCCGCAAACCCGCAAACCCGCAAACCCGCAAACCCGCAAACCCGCAAACCCGCAAACCCGCAAACCCGCAAACCCGCAAACCCGCAAACCCGCAAACCCGCAAACCCGCAAACCCGCAAACCCGCAAACCCGCAAACCCGCAAACCCGCAAACCCGCAAACCCGCAAACCCGCAAACCCGCAAACCCGCAAACCCGCAAACCCGCAAACCCGCAAACCCGCAAACCCGCAAACCCGCAAACCCGCAAACCCGCAAACCCGCAAACCCGCAAACCCGCAAACCCGCAAACCCGCAAACCCGCAAACCCGCAAACCCGCAAACCCGCAAACCCGCAAACCCGCAAACCCGCAAACCCGCAAACCCGCAAACCCGCAAACCCGCAAACCCGCAAACCCGCAAACCCGCAAACCCGCAAACCCGCAAACCCGCAAACCCGCAAACCCGCAAACCCGCAAACCCGCAAACCCGCAAACCCGCAAACCCGCAAACCCGCAAACCCGCAAACCCGCAAACCCGCAAACCCGCAAACCCGCAAACCCGCAAACCCGCAAACCCGCAAACCCGCAAACCCGCAAACCCGCAAACCCGCAAACCCGCAAACCCGCAAACCCGCAAACCCGCAAACCCGCAAACCCGCAAACCCGCAAACCCGCAAACCCGCAAACCCGCAAACCCGCAAACCCGCAAACCCGCAAACCCGCAAACCCGCAAACCCGCAAACCCGCAAACCCGCAAACCCGCAAACCCGCAAACCCGCAAACCCGCAAACCCGCAAACCCGCAAACCCGCAAACCCGCAAACCCGCAAACCCGCAAACCCGCAAACCCGCAAACCCGCAAACCCGCAAACCCGCAAACCCGCAAACCCGCAAACCCGCAAACCCGCAAACCCGCAAACCCGCAAACCCGCAAACCCGCAAACCCGCAAACCCGCAAACCCGCAAACCCGCAAACCCGCAAACCCGCAAACCCGCAAACCCGCAAACCCGCAAACCCGCAAACCCGCAAACCCGCAAACCCGCAAACCCGCAAACCCGCAAACCCGCAAACCCGCAAACCCGCAAACCCGCAAACCCGCAAACCCGCAAACCCGCAAACCCGCAAACCCGCAAACCCGCAAACCCGCAAACCCGCAAACCCGCAAACCCGCAAACCCGCAAACCCGCAAACCCGCAAACCCGCAAACCCGCAAACCCGCAAACCCGCAAACCCGCAAACCCGCAAACCCGCAAACCCGCAAACCCGCAAACCCGCAAACCCGCAAACCCGCAAACCCGCAAACCCGCAAACCCGCAAACCCGCAAACCCGCAAACCCGCAAACCCGCAAACCCGCAAACCCGCAAACCCGCAAACCCGCAAACCCGCAAACCCGCAAACCCGCAAACCCGCAAACCCGCAAACCCGCAAACCCGCAAACCCGCAAACCCGCAAACCCGCAAACCCGCAAACCCGCAAACCCGCAAACCCGCAAACCCGCAAACCCGCAAACCCGCAAACCCGCAAACCCGCAAACCCGCAAACCCGCAAACCCGCAAACCCGCAAACCCGCAAACCCGCAAACCCGCAAACCCGCAAACCCGCAAACCCGCAAACCCGCAAACCCGCAAACCCGCAAACCCGCAAACCCGCAAACCCGCAAACCCGCAAACCCGCAAACCCGCAAACCCGCAAACCCGCAAACCCGCAAACCCGCAAACCCGCAAACCCGCAAACCCGCAAACCCGCAAACCCGCAAACCCGCAAACCCGCAAACCCGCAAACCCGCAAACCCGCAAACCCGCAAACCCGCAAACCCGCAAACCCGCAAACCCGCAAACCCGCAAACCCGCAAACCCGCAAACCCGCAAACCCGCAAACCCGCAAACCCGCAAACCCGCAAACCCGCAAACCCGCAAACCCGCAAACCCGCAAACCCGCAAACCCGCAAACCCGCAAACCCGCAAACCCGCAAACCCGCACTAGAAATATAAGCACCCGTGTCGAACCATCCTGCGTCACAGCAAAGGTGTTGTGAGGAATGCCATCTCGTCACCCGAGTGACCTCCAGCAACGGTGGCTTTGTTGCTAACCTGTGGCGGCCTTGTTGACTGGTGGGCTGCAGTACACGGGTCGGCGGGCCGTGGCCCGGCGGTGGCGGTCGGCCGCTTCGCGTCGGGGCGCTTCGCGCCCCTCCTCTCCGCCTGGCCTCCCGCCACCGCCGGGCCACGGCCCGCCGACCCGTGTACTGCAGCACCAGTCAACAAGACTGCCACACAGGGCTGCAGGCAGGATGTTCAGGCGTAAGCACCCGTAAGCACCCGTCAGTCGTCTGACTCTTCTCAAGAACTCACAGGGTCGTTGTACACCTGTGAAGTCACACGCATACCTACCTGCTGGTGCCACTTGAGAAGTTAGCAGGGGCCGGGCTGGGATAGTACTGACGTGGGTGAAAAGTGGGCGTTTTTGCTCAGACCCCCCCAAAATGCCACTTTCTGCAGGAAAATCCAAAATTCAGGCACCCAAGTAAATCATGAAAAATTTCACCAAAGATTTCGGTGTCGAGTGTGGAGTCATTTCCGGAGTCCGTGCGTCACACGGTGCCATCGGACGACAACTGAAACGCAGCAGAAGCTCCAGCAAAAAAATACCCTATCCTGGGCAAAATGGCCATTTTCCTAAGGAAAATCCAAAAATGAGTGACCCAAGTAAACAGTCAAAATTTTCGCCAAAATTTTTTGGTTTCAATCTGGCGGCATTTTTAGAGCGCGTTCTTTCCACGGTGTATCCGGACACCCTCCGGAACACAGCACAGGTACCGCATGGGTCTCCGCACGAAAATGCCGGGCAAAACCGCAATACAGTATAATAACCCGCAAACCCGCAAACCCGCAAACCCGCAAACCCGCAAACCCGCAAACCCGCAAACCCGCAAACCCGCAAACCCGCAAACCCGCAAACCCGCAAACCCGCAAACCCGCAAACCCGCAAACCCGCAAACCCGCAAACCCGCAAACCCGCAAACCCGCAAACCCGCAAACCCGCAAACCCGCAAACCCGCACGAGAAATGAGCAAGCGTGTTGTTCAGGTGTGAACCTGTGTCGCGTCCCCCCCGCCCCCCCCCCCCCCCCACCCTTCCCTGCCTGCTCCCGCCCCTTGTTCATGTCTTTTGTTTGCAGCTCCGTCTTGTTCATGTGTTGTGTCATCTTGTACGTGCATCCACACACATCTCCCACACAGGAACCACACAAACTATGTCGCATGCACGTCTGCGGACCATTGAGGAGTACGTCTCGGCCGGCTACCGCTTTTGCTGGGATGGCCCATGGATGTGGAATCCAGAAGGCACTCGTCGTTGCTCTGTGCCGCTGATGATCCAGAATGAACGTGCGGGCTTGCTTTTCGCTGGCGAGCAGATTCCTGGGGAAGAGGAGGAGGATGACAGTTCTGATTCAAGCGACAGAAGGCGGGCTGCTGCGTTTCGGAAGAGCCGTCGGGAATCCGATGCCTCAACAGGAAGGGCACTCCATCGCCCTAGCCGTTGCCAGTTCCGGAATTGCTGCTACACTTCTTCGTGGGGGGCGGACCGCCCACAACCGGTTCAAGATTCCCCTCAACATTGACCCTTCCGAATGTAACAAACTCTGTTCCTTGCCCACAGAGTTTGAGGACTTGATCAGAAAAACGTCACTGATTGTTTGGGATGAGGTGGTGATGGCAAGGAGGGAATGTGTTGAGATTGTGGATCGGTCCTGTCGGAGGGTGAGGCAGAATGAGGCACCCTTTGGTGGGATTGTGACAGTGCTTGGTGGTGACATCAAGCAAATTCTTCCGGTGCATGACACCAGGGAGGGGGCAATTGCAGCAACACTCCACATGTCCCCTCTCTGGCCTGAAATTCAGAAGATAAGTTTGACCCAAATTATGAGGCAACAGGGTGACCTGGAATATGCACAGTTTTTGAGTGCAGTTGGGGATGGTTCCATGAATGAGGAAGATGGGACCATAAACCTCTTCAGCAAGATGTATGTCAAGAACGTGTTTCCTTCCAGTGCTGCTGCAATCAGAAGAAAAAATGACAGTTGCCACTACTACAGCCAGGAAGACCTGATTGAACACACCTTTCCAAATCTTTCGAAGAAGCAGAACAATCATCATGCTCCATCCTCCTTCTCCTCCTCATTCATTGGGAATGCAATGATCATGTGTCCAACAAACAGTGCACAGCGTGAGCTCAACCAAAAATGTCTGCAGAGGATGCCTGGGGAGGAGTTTCTCATTATCGGGCAGGACACCTGTGTTGAGGAGAATGTTCGTCCTGACCTTCTTGACAATGATGTGCTCAACCAAGTGGTGGTGACTGGAATCCCACTCCACACACTGCACCTCAAGGTTGGGGCACCTGTCATGCTTCTGAAGAACTTGAATCCTCCAGGAGGGCTGTGTAATGGGACACGGCTGATCTTGAAGCCCTCTCAACCTTCTGTGTGTTCCGATTGACAAACCTGACACCCTGGAAAGTGACTACATCTGCATCCCACGGGTCAAGAACGAACCAGATGCAAAAAAGGTTGGCTTTGCCATGAAGCGTGTCCAGTTTCCAGTTTCTCTTGCCTTTGCAAGCACAATCAACAAAGCACAGGGACAGACACTGGATCGGGTTGGGCTTGACCTGACTACAAACCAGTGCTTTGCACATGGACAGCTGTATGTTGCCCTCAGCAGGTGCCGTTCGTCTGATGCTGTGAAGGTTGCTGTTCCTGTGAGTAAGATGACAGGAAAAATGTTCCCAATTCAGAATCCTGTCTTCAAGGAGGTGCTTGATGTTGTGGGGAGGGAGGTGGAGGGGATATTTGCAAACCTGACTGATGCTGAGAAGGCAGCCATCAGAACAAAGTACCAGACAATTTCGGATGCAGCTTACTCGGCTTCTGTTCATCAAAACTCTAACCTCCCTCCTCCAACTGCAGAAGCCTTGCAAAGAAATGCACCCCTCCCCAACACAGTGGCACACCTTGAGTTTGCTGAAGATGACGATGATGATGACGATGATGATGATGGCATGCCTTTTCCTCAGTATCATCTTCCTGACTCTAACCGCGACGGTGATCGACTGAGTTTTTTCCCCCCAAACCTGAAGAGAACAGGAGCACAGCTTGAAAGAACAACAGTCTCCCTTCGGGTCCGCCAGTTTCTGGCAGCTGCAGGGCTTCCCTGTACCGCCGTTGTTGACGTTCCTGGAGACGGTCATTGCTTTTACCACTCCCTTTTGTGCTACAGTCAAATCAGAAGAAGAGTTCCTGGGGTGGGGACGGCTGCCCTGGACCAACGGGCTTCCGCAAAGCTCCTTCGTGAACATGTCTGGAAGGATCCCTTTCCAGAGGGACTGAGACACTTGGTTTCAATTGCATCTTTTGTTCATTGGCAGGGCTTGGGTCTGGAATGTCAGAAAGGAGTCCAGGACTACTGCAACTTGCATCGAGTGATGAACTCGCCATTCTGGGCTGACAGCATTGCTGTGTATCTAACCGCTGTTGTTTTGCAGATCTGCATTGTTGTCATTCTCACAGAAGATGCAGACAATGGCCTTGGACAGAAGGTCAGTGAGCACAAATACAACACCCCGAAGGCAGCCAACACCTTTTACATTATTTGTGACAACAGCGTACACTTCTTGCAGTTCTCTGCATACGGATACAGCAAGGTTCAGCAGAGCCTTACAACAACTGTGATCCATGATGGTCGGCCGCAAAACCAAAATCCCTAGCATCTCTTGCCTTCCCACATGTGCCACTATTGATTCATTCACCTGCTTTTCCCTGAAAGACGCTCCTAACCTGTGCCAAGCCTGCCGCGATGTGTGTACTCCTCCCAGGCTCGATCTAACACAGTCTTCAGGCACACAAACCACAACCGACAGAGAGACAGACTCTGCAGAAAAATTCATGAATCCGACAGAGACAGCAGCACCAACCCCGCCCCATCCTCTGACCCCAACTCTTCCCCACATTGCCTTCCGATTGCATTGATTACGCAGGCACCACAACACACAGGCACACCTCCATGCATACACACAACAACACAGCACAGGAACCCTCAACCGGAACACTGAATATGCAAAAAAAAGGCGAAAAAGGCTGACATTCCCTTACGGATCCATATGGTCGTCCCCTACGTCTTTTTGCTCGTCCGATGTCGCAAGTGCTTGTTTTTGGCTCACCATTGTCACCGACATGCCGTACCGTCGGTTTTGAGGCCGTTTTCGCCGCGGAAACGCTATAAAACTACTATGGGCGATTTCCCTAAGGAATTTCCAACCAAAACGTTGGATTTCCCGATGGCACCCAACATGGACGGATTTTCGAGTGGCTGAAATCCGAAATTGTTTTCGGGGAGGTACACCCCCCGGAAATTTCACCATCGAAGGAATTTTGCAGTTCTGAGCTGTTTCGAAAATATTGCCGACGTCACCAAAAACACGATTTTTGCAGGGATTTTTGGCTGGTTTGGTGAAACTCAGAGTTTTTATCAAAGTCGAACAGAATTCTGAGCAGAAAAGTGGCGGCCCCACTTACTTTTGGGATAGACGCGCTCCGTTCTTTACACGGTAAAGAAAATCGACAAAAAATTCGAAAAACAAAAAATGTTGCTAAAGGGTCACCCTAAAAACCTGGATTCCCACTATACATTATAGTAACCACAGGGACCCCTGGCTGGGGGACCGATTTTTTATCTTCCACTAATTTCTGTGAAAACTGACCGACATTCCCGGGTCGCTATCCATACCTAGCGGAACGTGGTGGTGCGTTGTCATCAGTTTTCTGGCCGTTTTCGCCGCGGAAACGCTATAAAACTACTATGGGCGATTTCCCTAAGGAATTTCCAACCAAAACGTTGGATTTCCCGATGGCACCCAACATGGACGGATTTTCGAGTGGCTGAAATCCGAAATTGTTTTCGGGGAGGTACACCCCCCGGAAATTTCACCATCGAAGGAATTTTGCAGTTCTGAGCTGTTTCGAAAATATTGCCGACGTCACCAAAAACACGATTTTTGCAGGGATTTTTGGCTGGTTTGGTGAAACTCAGAGTTTTTATCAAAGTCGAACAGAATTCTGAGCAGAAAAGTGGCGGCCCCACTTACTTTTGGGATAGACGCGCTCCGTTCTTTACACGGTAAAGAAAATCGACAAAAAATTCGAAAAACAAAAAATGTTGCTAAAGGGTCACCCTAAAAACCTGGATTCCCACTATACATTATAGTAACCACAGGGACCCCTGGCTGGGGGACCGATTTTTTATCTTCCACTAATTTCTGTGAAAACTGACCGACATTCCCGGGTCGCTATCCATACCTAGCGGAACGTGGTGGTGCGTTGTCATCAGTTTTCTGGCCGTTTTCGCCGCGGAAACGCTATAAAACTACTATGGGCGATTTCCCTAAGGAATTTCCAACCAAAACGTTGGATTTCCCGATGGCACCCAACATGGACGGATTTTCGAGTGGCTGAAATCCGAAATTGTTTTCGGGGAGGTACACCCCCCGGAAATTTCACCATCGAAGGAATTTTGCAGTTCTGAGCTGTTTCGAAAATATTGCCGACGTCACCAAAAACACGATTTTTGCAGGGATTTTTGGCTGGTTTGGTGAAACTCAGAGTTTTTATCAAAGTCGAACAGAATTCTGAGCAGAAAAGTGGCGGCCCCACTTACTTTTGGGATAGACGCGCTCCGTTCTTTACACGGTAAAGAAAATCGACAAAAAATTCGAAAAACAAAAAATGTTGCTAAAGGGTCACCCTAAAAACCTGGATTCCCACTATACATTATAGTAACCACAGGGACCCCTGGCTGGGGGACCGATTTTTTATCTTCCACTAATTTCTGTGAAAACTGACCGACATTCCCGGGTCGCTATCCATACCTAGCGGAACGTGGTGGTGCGTTGTCATCAGTTTTCTGGCCGTTTTCGCCGCGGAAACGCTATAAAACTACTATGGGCGATTTCCCTAAGGAATTTCCAACCAAAACGTTGGATTTCCCGATGGCACCCAACATGGACGGATTTTCGAGTGGCTGAAATCCGAAATTGTTTTCGGGGAGGTACACCCCCCGGAAATTTCACCATCGAAGGAATTTTGCAGTTCTGAGCTGTTTCGAAAATATTGCCGACGTCACCAAAAACACGATTTTTGCAGGGATTTTTGGCTGGTTTGGTGAAACTCAGAGTTTTTATCAAAGTCGAACAGAATTCTGAGCAGAAAAGTGGCGGCCCCACTTACTTTTGGGATAGACGCGCTCCGTTCTTTACACGGTAAAGAAAATCGACAAAAAATTCGAAAAACAAAAAATGTTGCTAAAGGGTCACCCTAAAAACCTGGATTCCCACTATACATTATAGTAACCACAGGGACCCCTGGCTGGGGGACCGATTTTTTATCTTCCACTAATTTCTGTGAAAACTGACCGACATTCCCGGGTCGCTATCCATACCTAGCGGAACGTGGTGGTGCGTTGTCATCAGTTTTCTGGCCGTTTTCGCCGCGGAAACGCTATAAAACTACTATGGGCGATTTCCCTAAGGAATTTCCAACCAAAACGTTGGATTTCCCGATGGCACCCAACATGGACGGATTTTCGAGTGGCTGAAATCCGAAATTGTTTTCGGGGAGGTACACCCCCCGGAAATTTCACCATCGAAGGAATTTTGCAGTTCTGAGCTGTTTCGAAAATATTGCCGACGTCACCAAAAACACGATTTTTGCAGGGATTTTTGGCTGGTTTGGTGAAACTCAGAGTTTTTATCAAAGTCGAACAGAATTCTGAGCAGAAAAGTGGCGGCCCCACTTACTTTTGGGATAGACGCGCTCCGTTCTTTACACGGTAAAGAAAATCGACAAAAAATTCGAAAAACAAAAAATGTTGCTAAAGGGTCACCCTAAAAACCTGGATTCCCACTATACATTATAGTAACCACAGGGACCCCTGGCTGGGGGACCGATTTTTTATCTTCCACTAATTTCTGTGAAAACTGACCGACATTCCCGGGTCGCTATCCATACCTAGCGGAACGTGGTGGTGCGTTGTCATCAGTTTTCTGGCCGTTTTCGCCGCGGAAACGCTATAAAACTACTATGGGCGATTTCCCTAAGGAATTTCCAACCAAAACGTTGGATTTCCCGATGGCACCCAACATGGACGGATTTTCGAGTGGCTGAAATCCGAAATTGTTTTCGGGGAGGTACACCCCCCGGAAATTTCACCATCGAAGGAATTTTGCAGTTCTGAGCTGTTTCGAAAATATTGCCGACGTCACCAAAAACACGATTTTTGCAGGGATTTTTGGCTGGTTTGGTGAAACTCAGAGTTTTTATCAAAGTCGAACAGAATTCTGAGCAGAAAAGTGGCGGCCCCACTTACTTTTGGGATAGACGCGCTCCGTTCTTTACACGGTAAAGAAAATCGACAAAAAATTCGAAAAACAAAAAATGTTGCTAAAGGGTCACCCTAAAAACCTGGATTCCCACTATACATTATAGTAACCACAGGGACCCCTGGCTGGGGGACCGATTTTTTATCTTCCACTAATTTCTGTGAAAACTGACCGACATTCCCGGGTCGCTATCCATACCTAGCGGAACGTGGTGGTGCGTTGTCATCAGTTTTCTGGCCGTTTTCGCCGCGGAAACGCTATAAAACTACTATGGGCGATTTCCCTAAGGAATTTCCAACCAAAACGTTGGATTTCCCGATGGCACCCAACATGGACGGATTTTCGAGTGGCTGAAATCCGAAATTGTTTTCGGGGAGGTACACCCCCCGGAAATTTCACCATCGAAGGAATTTTGCAGTTCTGAGCTGTTTCGAAAATATTGCCGACGTCACCAAAAACACGATTTTTGCAGGGATTTTTGGCTGGTTTGGTGAAACTCAGAGTTTTTATCAAAGTCGAACAGAATTCTGAGCAGAAAAGTGGCGGCCCCACTTACTTTTGGGATAGACGCGCTCCGTTCTTTACACGGTAAAGAAAATCGACAAAAAATTCGAAAAACAAAAAATGTTGCTAAAGGGTCACCCTAAAAACCTGGATTCCCACTATACATTATAGTAACCACAGGGACCCCTGGCTGGGGGACCGATTTTTTATCTTCCACTAATTTCTGTGAAAACTGACCGACATTCCCGGGTCGCTATCCATACCTAGCGGAACGTGGTGGTGCGTTGTCATCAGTTTTCTGGCCGTTTTCGCCGCGGAAACGCTATAAAACTACTATGGGCGATTTCCCTAAGGAATTTCCAACCAAAACGTTGGATTTCCCGATGGCACCCAACATGGACGGATTTTCGAGTGGCTGAAATCCGAAATTGTTTTCGGGGAGGTACACCCCCCGGAAATTTCACCATCGAAGGAATTTTGCAGTTCTGAGCTGTTTCGAAAATATTGCCGACGTCACCAAAAACACGATTTTTGCAGGGATTTTTGGCTGGTTTGGTGAAACTCAGAGTTTTTATCAAAGTCGAACAGAATTCTGAGCAGAAAAGTGGCGGCCCCACTTACTTTTGGGATAGACGCGCTCCGTTCTTTACACGGTAAAGAAAATCGACAAAAAATTCGAAAAACAAAAAATGTTGCTAAAGGGTCACCCTAAAAACCTGGATTCCCACTATACATTATAGTAACCACAGGGACCCCTGGCTGGGGGACCGATTTTTTATCTTCCACTAATTTCTGTGAAAACTGACCGACATTCCCGGGTCGCTATCCATACCTAGCGGAACGTGGTGGTGCGTTGTCATCAGTTTTCTGGCCGTTTTCGCCGCGGAAACGCTATAAAACTACTATGGGCGATTTCCCTAAGGAATTTCCAACCAAAACGTTGGATTTCCCGATGGCACCCAACATGGACGGATTTTCGAGTGGCTGAAATCCGAAATTGTTTTCGGGGAGGTACACCCCCCGGAAATTTCACCATCGAAGGAATTTTGCAGTTCTGAGCTGTTTCGAAAATATTGCCGACGTCACCAAAAACACGATTTTTGCAGGGATTTTTGGCTGGTTTGGTGAAACTCAGAGTTTTTATCAAAGTCGAACAGAATTCTGAGCAGAAAAGTGGCGGCCCCACTTACTTTTGGGATAGACGCGCTCCGTTCTTTACACGGTAAAGAAAATCGACAAAAAATTCGAAAAACAAAAAATGTTGCTAAAGGGTCACCCTAAAAACCTGGATTCCCACTATACATTATAGTAACCACAGGGACCCCTGGCTGGGGGACCGATTTTTTATCTTCCACTAATTTCTGTGAAAACTGACCGACATTCCCGGGTCGCTATCCATACCTAGCGGAACGTGGTGGTGCGTTGTCATCAGTTTTCTGGCCGTTTTCGCCGCGGAAACGCTATAAAACTACTATGGGCGATTTCCCTAAGGAATTTCCAACCAAAACGTTGGATTTCCCGATGGCACCCAACATGGACGGATTTTCGAGTGGCTGAAATCCGAAATTGTTTTCGGGGAGGTACACCCCCCGGAAATTTCACCATCGAAGGAATTTTGCAGTTCTGAGCTGTTTCGAAAATATTGCCGACGTCACCAAAAACACGATTTTTGCAGGGATTTTTGGCTGGTTTGGTGAAACTCAGAGTTTTTATCAAAGTCGAACAGAATTCTGAGCAGAAAAGTGGCGGCCCCACTTACTTTTGGGATAGACGCGCTCCGTTCTTTACACGGTAAAGAAAATCGACAAAAAATTCGAAAAACAAAAAATGTTGCTAAAGGGTCACCCTAAAAACCTGGATTCCCACTATACATTATAGTAACCACAGGGACCCCTGGCTGGGGGACCGATTTTTTATCTTCCACTAATTTCTGTGAAAACTGACCGACATTCCCGGGTCGCTATCCATACCTAGCGGAACGTGGTGGTGCGTTGTCATCAGTTTTCTGGCCGTTTTCGCCGCGGAAACGCTATAAAACTACTATGGGCGATTTCCCTAAGGAATTTCCAACCAAAACGTTGGATTTCCCGATGGCACCCAACATGGACGGATTTTCGAGTGGCTGAAATCCGAAATTGTTTTCGGGGAGGTACACCCCCCGGAAATTTCACCATCGAAGGAATTTTGCAGTTCTGAGCTGTTTCGAAAATATTGCCGACGTCACCAAAAACACGATTTTTGCAGGGATTTTTGGCTGGTTTGGTGAAACTCAGAGTTTTTATCAAAGTCGAACAGAATTCTGAGCAGAAAAGTGGCGGCCCCACTTACTTTTGGGATAGACGCGCTCCGTTCTTTACACGGTAAAGAAAATCGACAAAAAATTCGAAAAACAAAAAATGTTGCTAAAGGGTCACCCTAAAAACCTGGATTCCCACTATACATTATAGTAACCACAGGGACCCCTGGCTGGGGGACCGATTTTTTATCTTCCACTAATTTCTGTGAAAACTGACCGACATTCCCGGGTCGCTATCCATACCTAGCGGAACGTGGTGGTGCGTTGTCATCAGTTTTCTGGCCGTTTTCGCCGCGGAAACGCTATAAAACTACTATGGGCGATTTCCCTAAGGAATTTCCAACCAAAACGTTGGATTTCCCGATGGCACCCAACATGGACGGATTTTCGAGTGGCTGAAATCCGAAATTGTTTTCGGGGAGGTACACCCCCCGGAAATTTCACCATCGAAGGAATTTTGCAGTTCTGAGCTGTTTCGAAAATATTGCCGACGTCACCAAAAACACGATTTTTGCAGGGATTTTTGGCTGGTTTGGTGAAACTCAGAGTTTTTATCAAAGTCGAACAGAATTCTGAGCAGAAAAGTGGCGGCCCCACTTACTTTTGGGATAGACGCGCTCCGTTCTTTACACGGTAAAGAAAATCGACAAAAAATTCGAAAAACAAAAAATGTTGCTAAAGGGTCACCCTAAAAACCTGGATTCCCACTATACATTATAGTAACCACAGGGACCCCTGGCTGGGGGACCGATTTTTTATCTTCCACTAATTTCTGTGAAAACTGACCGACATTCCCGGGTCGCTATCCATACCTAGCGGAACGTGGTGGTGCGTTGTCATCAGTTTTCTGGCCGTTTTCGCCGCGGAAACGCTATAAAACTACTATGGGCGATTTCCCTAAGGAATTTCCAACCAAAACGTTGGATTTCCCGATGGCACCCAACATGGACGGATTTTCGAGTGGCTGAAATCCGAAATTGTTTTCGGGGAGGTACACCCCCCGGAAATTTCACCATCGAAGGAATTTTGCAGTTCTGAGCTGTTTCGAAAATATTGCCGACGTCACCAAAAACACGATTTTTGCAGGGATTTTTGGCTGGTTTGGTGAAACTCAGAGTTTTTATCAAAGTCGAACAGAATTCTGAGCAGAAAAGTGGCGGCCCCACTTACTTTTGGGATAGACGCGCTCCGTTCTTTACACGGTAAAGAAAATCGACAAAAAATTCGAAAAACAAAAAATGTTGCTAAAGGGTCACCCTAAAAACCTGGATTCCCACTATACATTATAGTAACCACAGGGACCCCTGGCTGGGGGACCGATTTTTTATCTTCCACTAATTTCTGTGAAAACTGACCGACATTCCCGGGTCGCTATCCATACCTAGCGGAACGTGGTGGTGCGTTGTCATCAGTTTTCTGGCCGTTTTCGCCGCGGAAACGCTATAAAACTACTATGGGCGATTTCCCTAAGGAATTTCCAACCAAAACGTTGGATTTCCCGATGGCACCCAACATGGACGGATTTTCGAGTGGCTGAAATCCGAAATTGTTTTCGGGGAGGTACACCCCCCGGAAATTTCACCATCGAAGGAATTTTGCAGTTCTGAGCTGTTTCGAAAATATTGCCGACGTCACCAAAAACACGATTTTTGCAGGGATTTTTGGCTGGTTTGGTGAAACTCAGAGTTTTTATCAAAGTCGAACAGAATTCTGAGCAGAAAAGTGGCGGCCCCACTTACTTTTGGGATAGACGCGCTCCGTTCTTTACACGGTAAAGAAAATCGACAAAAAATTCGAAAAACAAAAAATGTTGCTAAAGGGTCACCCTAAAAACCTGGATTCCCACTATACATTATAGTAACCACAGGGACCCCTGGCTGGGGGACCGATTTTTTATCTTCCACTAATTTCTGTGAAAACTGACCGACATTCCCGGGTCGCTATCCATACCTAGCGGAACGTGGTGGTGCGTTGTCATCAGTTTTCTGGCCGTTTTCGCCGCGGAAACGCTATAAAACTACTATGGGCGATTTCCCTAAGGAATTT
Organism: Rhynchopus euleeides; assembly: GCA_963210315.1. Classification (NCBI taxonomy): domain Eukaryota; phylum Euglenozoa; class Diplonemea; order Diplonemida; family Diplonemidae; genus Rhynchopus; species Rhynchopus euleeides. The sequence continues at coordinate 2,281,795 of OY723268.1, forward strand.
CCAACCAAAACGTTGGATTTCCCGATGGCACCCAACATGGACGGATTTTCGAGTGGCTGAAATCCGAAATTGTTTTCGGGGAGGTACACCCCCCGGAAATTTCACCATCGAAGGAATTTTGCAGTTCTGAGCTGTTTCGAAAATATTGCCGACGTCACCAAAAACACGATTTTTGCAGGGATTTTTGGCTGGTTTGGTGAAACTCAGAGTTTTTATCAAAGTCGAACAGAATTCTGAGCAGAAAAGTGGCGGCCCCACTTACTTTTGGGATAGACGCGCTCCGTTCTTTACACGGTAAAGAAAATCGACAAAAAATTCGAAAAACAAAAAATGTTGCTAAAGGGTCACCCTAAAAACCTGGATTCCCACTATACATTATAGTAACCACAGGGACCCCTGGCTGGGGGACCGATTTTTTATCTTCCACTAATTTCTGTGAAAACTGACCGACATTCCCGGGTCGCTATCCATACCTAGCGGAACGTGGTGGTGCGTTGTCATCAGTTTTCTGGCCGTTTTCGCCGCGGAAACGCTATAAAACTACTATGGGCGATTTCCCTAAGGAATTTCCAACCAAAACGTTGGATTTCCCGATGGCACCCAACATGGACGGATTTTCGAGTGGCTGAAATCCGAAATTGTTTTCGGGGAGGTACACCCCCCGGAAATTTCACCATCGAAGGAATTTTGCAGTTCTGAGCTGTTTCGAAAATATTGCCGACGTCACCAAAAACACGATTTTTGCAGGGATTTTTGGCTGGTTTGGTGAAACTCAGAGTTTTTATCAAAGTCGAACAGAATTCTGAGCAGAAAAGTGGCGGCCCCACTTACTTTTGGGATAGACGCGCTCCGTTCTTTACACGGTAAAGAAAATCGACAAAAAATTCGAAAAACAAAAAATGTTGCTAAAGGGTCACCCTAAAAACCTGGATTCCCACTATACATTATAGTAACCCGCAAAACCCGCAAACCCGCAAACCCGCAAACCCGCAAACCCGCAAACCCGCAAACCCGCAAACCCGCAAACCCGCAAACCCGCAAACCCGCAAACCCGCAAACCCGCAAACCCGCAAACCCGCAAACCCGCAAACCCGCAAACCCGCAAACCCGCAAACCCGCAAACCCGCAAACCCGCAAACCCGCAAACCCGCAAACCCGCAAACCCGCAAACCCGCAAACCCGCAAACCCGCAAACCCGCAAACCCGCAAACCCGCAAACCCGCAAACCCGCAAACCCGCAAACCCGCAAACCCGCAAACCCGCAAACCCGCAAACCCGCAAACCCGCAAACCCGCAAACCCGCAAACCCGCAAACCCGCAAACCCGCAAACCCGCAAACCCGCAAACCCGCAAACCCGCAAACCCGCAAACCCGCAAACCCGCAAACCCGCAAACCCGCAAACCCGCAAACCCGCAAACCCGCAAACCCGCAAACCCGCAAACCCGCAAACCCGCAAACCCGCAAACCCGCAAACCCGCAAACCCGCAAACCCGCAAACCCGCAAACCCGCAAACCCGCAAACCCGCAAACCCGCAAACCCGCAAACCCGCAAACCCGCAAACCCGCAAACCCGCAAACCCGCAAACCCGCAAACCCGCAAACCCGCAAACCCGCAAACCCGCAAACCCGCAAACCCGCAAACCCGCAAACCCGCAAACCCGCAAACCCGCAAACCCGCAAACCCGCAAACCCGCAAACCCGCAAACCCGCAAACCCGCAAACCCGCAAACCCGCAAACCCGCAAACCCGCAAACCCGCAAACCCGCAAACCCGCAAACCCGCAAACCCGCAAACCCGCAAACCCGCAAACCCGCAAACCCGCAAACCCGCAAACCCGCAAACCCGCAAACCCGCAAACCCGCAAACCCGCAAACCCGCAAACCCGCAAACCCGCAAACCCGCAAACCCGCAAACCCGCAAACCCGCAAACCCGCAAACCCGCAAACCCGCAAACCCGCAAACCCGCAAACCCGCAAACCCGCAAACCCGCAAACCCGCAAACCCGCAAACCCGCAAACCCGCAAACCCGCAAACCCGCAAACCCGCAAACCCGCAAACCCGCAAACCCGCAAACCCGCAAACCCGCAAACCCGCAAACCCGCAAACCCGCAAACCCGCAAACCCGCAAACCCGCAAACCCGCAAACCCGCAAACCCGCAAACCCGCAAACCCGCAAACCCGCAAACCCGCAAACCCGCAAACCCGCAAACCCGCAAACCCGCAAACCCGCAAACCCGCAAACCCGCAAACCCGCAAACCCGCAAACCCGCAAACCCGCAAACCCGCAAACCCGCAAACCCGCAAACCCGCAAACCCGCAAACCCGCAAACCCGCAAACCCGCAAACCCGCAAACCCGCAAACCCGCAAACCCGCAAACCCGCAAACCCGCAAACCCGCAAACCCGCAAACCCGCAAACCCGCAAACCCGCAAACCCGCAAACCCGCAAACCCGCAAACCCGCAAACCCGCAAACCCGCAAACCCGCAAACCCGCAAACCCGCAAACCCGCAAACCCGCAAACCCGCAAACCCGCAAACCCGCAAACCCGCAAACCCGCAAACCCGCAAACCCGCAAACCCGCAAACCCGCAAACCCGCAAACCCGCAAACCCGCAAACCCGCAAACCCGCAAACCCGCAAACCCGCAAACCCGCAAACCCGCAAACCCGCAAACCCGCAAACCCGCAAACCCGCAAACCCGCAAACCCGCAAACCCGCAAACCCGCAAACCCGCAAACCCGCAAACCCGCAAACCCGCAAACCCGCAAACCCGCAAACCCGCAAACCCGCAAACCCGCAAACCCGCAAACCCGCAAACCCGCAAACCCGCAAACCCGCAAACCCGCAAACCCGCAAACCCGCAAACCCGCAAACCCGCAAACCCGCAAACCCGCAAACCCGCAAACCCGCAAACCCGCAAACCCGCAAACCCGCAAACCCGCAAACCCGCAAACCCGCAAACCCGCAAACCCGCAAACCCGCAAACCCGCAAACCCGCAAACCCGCAAACCCGCAAACCCGCAAACCCGCAAACCCGCAAACCCGCAAACCCGCAAACCCGCAAACCCGCAAACCCGCAAACCCGCAAACCCGCAAACCCGCAAACCCGCAAACCCGCACTAGAAGTGTAAGCACCCGTTGGTCCCTTCCTGCGCTGGTGGTACGTGTGTGTTTGGTGTGTGTCTCGAACTCTCAGCACTCATTGGTGCGTGTCTGTGGTGGGTGTGTGTTTGTCGTGTTGCTGTTTGATGCAGCGAGTGGGAGCAAGTGGGGTCGGGGGGGGGGTGGAGCGAAATGTCGTGGATTTCTTGTGCTGCTGTGTTTGTGAGGGCCAGTGCAAGGCCCTTCTCTCCGATGAGTCTCGCTGAGTCCCCCCGGGTTTGCATGTCGGTGGTGCCTCAAGGCAACGATGGGGGATCGCGGGAATCGGGGATGGCCTGGCCAAGTACGGAGGCAATGAAACGTGGGGCAGTGGTGCTGGGTCCTGTGAGTCGGGAGGCTCTTTTCTGGGACTGTGGTCCTCACAGGCCGGGAACAGGGTCTACTTGAGCGACAACACAAAACTGACTCGCTGGAAACCCGCAAACTGCAACTCTGACTGTGCACGCCGCGAGGGGAAGGAGGGAGTGGGGCGAAAACTGTGTTAAAACGGGGTGTTGTGTGTTGTGGTTTTTGTCCACACAGCACCTGTGTGTGCTCGACTTCACAAATGTGACTATGACTCGATGGGGGTCTCTAGCGGACCGGTGGCCCTAGTGTGGATACGAATGAGTGGATGTACGAGCTGCAGAACTTGCAGAAGATGCATCCGACCATCACAGTGAACCGCTTGATTGCAGACTACCTTTCGCACGATCAGCTTGGTGTCGACTGCCCTGCCAGCGACCTGCTGGAGAAGACTCCAGACAATGTCACCACCTCGGATGGCGTTTGTGGCCTCGTCAGGGGCCCCATCTGCAGATGGAGGCAAAGCAGCTCAGAACGTTGCACAGGCACAGTCCTCCCCCGAACTGTTGGGCTCCGAGCAGACCCCAGCGGCGTGGGCCAGCCACACCGTCTGCTTTCGAGGGGGGAGACAACAACGTAGGCCGACGACGTGCTCACCCGCGGTGCGGCGTGTGTGCTGTGGAGGCACATCATCATCTTCCGTGACTACCGTGTGCTGACAGTGTGTGGACCCAGGTGAGCCGATTGCCACCGTGGTCCCCCTCGGGGGAGTAGGCAACCGCTTCCAGGCTCAACCGCAAACCCGCAAACGGTGGATGTGCAAGAGCTGGTGGGCGGGAGCACGACTGGGCCCTGGCAGGCCACTGCCTGCGCGGGCCTGCAGCTGCGAACTGAGTGTGCGGAGGGGGAGCAACACGGAGTTGTGCCAGTTCTGACTTCTCCATGGCCAGCTGCCCTGACTGCACCGAGCACGTCACAGATCCCTGCCATGGAGCCGGGGACGGAGGTGACGGAGGAAGTGGAGGATGACGAGGACAGCACCGTCAGCGAGGACACCGGTCCCTCACCACCCCGGTGGCTGACCGCGAGGGAACACGCTCTTCTGGGAGTCGGGGCGCAGGGAACGGCTCCCCCCCGATCGTTGTGCTCGCGCTGACGACACTGCACCGTAAATGGGTGAAAAATTTCTGAAATATCTTCTACTAATTTCTGTGAAAACTGATCGATGTTCTCGGATTCCGCGGTCCAGTAAATTTTCAACTGCGGCCGGTTACGATCAAAAATTCGAAGATTCGTTTAGGAGAAATTTATAAAAAGACATTTTCCCTGTTTGGCAAAGGGGAAAAGTGGGTACTTCACCTACAGTGGCAAAATATCGTGCACTCCGACTTTTTTGTCGATTTTTTTTATCGTGAATTCCCCGGTATACCCACGATGTCAGGATCGAAAACGGTCATCAGTTTTTTGCAAATTCGTTCATGTTGGCTGCGTGGCCCAAACCGGGAAAATAGCAGGGATTTCCCTTAGGAACCCATTTTTCACATGTTTTGACCCAAAAAAATAAAAAAGGTTGTCGCCAAAAAAAAAGTTTTTCAAGACTGGGCCCTAGATGGATTCCGTACGTTACACGGTGCACCCGCACGATTCATGAGTCGTCGAAGAGGATGGGCTCCGGTTCCCGCACCGAAATTACCCGCAAATCCGCAATACAGTATAATAACCCTCAACCGTAAATGGGTGAAAAATTTCTGAAATATCTTCTACTAATTTCTGTGAAAACTGATCGATGTTCTCGGATTCCGCGGTCCAGTAAATTTTCAACTGCGGCCGGTTACGATCAAAAATTCGAAGATTCGTTTAGGAGAAATTTATAAAAAGACATTTTCCCTGTTTGGCAAAGGGGAAAAGTGGGTACTTCACCTACAGTGGCAAAATATCGTGCACTCCGACTTTTTTGTCGATTTTTTTTATCGTGAATTCCCCGGTATACCCACGATGTCAGGATCGAAAACGGTCATCAGTTTTTTGCAAATTCGTTCATGTTGGCTGCGTGGCCCAAACCGGGAAAATAGCAGGGATTTCCCTTAGGAACCCATTTTTCACATGTTTTGACCCAAAAAAATAAAAAAGGTTGTCGCCAAAAAAAAAGTTTTTCAAGACTGGGCCCTAGATGGATTCCGTACGTTACACGGTGCACCCGCACGATTCATGAGTCGTCGAAGAGGATGGGCTCCGGTTCCCGCACCGAAATTACCCGCAAATCCGCAATACAGTATAATAACCCTCAACCGTAAATGGGTGAAAAATTTCTGAAATATCTTCTACTAATTTCTGTGAAAACTGATCGATGTTCTCGGATTCCGCGGTCCAGTAAATTTTCAACTGCGGCCGGTTACGATCAAAAATTCGAAGATTCGTTTAGGAGAAATTTATAAAAAGACATTTTCCCTGTTTGGCAAAGGGGAAAAGTGGGTACTTCACCTACAGTGGCAAAATATCGTGCACTCCGACTTTTTTGTCGATTTTTTTTATCGTGAATTCCCCGGTATACCCACGATGTCAGGATCGAAAACGGTCATCAGTTTTTTGCAAATTCGTTCATGTTGGCTGCGTGGCCCAAACCGGGAAAATAGCAGGGATTTCCCTTAGGAACCCATTTTTCACATGTTTTGACCCAAAAAAATAAAAAAGGTTGTCGCCAAAAAAAAAGTTTTTCAAGACTGGGCCCTAGATGGATTCCGTACGTTACACGGTGCACCCGCACGATTCATGAGTCGTCGAAGAGGATGGGCTCCGGTTCCCGCACCGAAATTACCCGCAAATCCGCAATACAGTATAATAACCCTCAACCGTAAATGGGTGAAAAATTTCTGAAATATCTTCTACTAATTTCTGTGAAAACTGATCGATGTTCTCGGATTCCGCGGTCCAGTAAATTTCCAACTGCGGCCGGTTACGATCAAAAATTCGAAGATTCGTTTAGGAGAAATTTATAAAAAGACATTTTCCCTGTTTGGCAAAGGGGAAAAGTGGGTACTTCACCTACAGTGGCAAAATATCGTGCACTCCGACTTTTTTGTCGATTTATTTTATCGTGAATTCCCCGGTATACCCACGATGTCAGGATCGAAAACGGTCATCAGTTTTTTGCAAATTCGTTCATGTTGGCTGCGTGGCCCAAACCGGGAAAATAGCAGGGATTTCCCTTAGGAACCCATTTTTCACATGTTTTGACCCAAAAAAATAAAAAAGGTTGTCGCCAAAAAAAGAGTTTTTCAAGACTGGGCCCTAGATGGATTCCGTACGTTACACGGTGCACCCGCACGATTCATGAGTCGTCGAAGAGGATGGGCTCCGGTTCCCGCACCGAAATTACCCGCAAATCCGCAATACAGTAT
>OY723268.1:2288840-2343347 GCA_963210315.1 Rhynchopus euleeides
GACCATGCTAATCTTCTCTGTATCGATCCAATTTTGACGGATGTCCCATTTCTGGGCTCCAAAATATAGGTACCTGTAACTTTGCAACTATGGCATCATATTCATTGCTTGGTCTGTACGTAAGGTTGCAGGTTTGACACAGATGCTCAAACCTGCAACTTGGGAACTGGACTGCTATACGATTATAGATTGTGTGCCCCCAAGTTGGAGGTCCCTATCTTGTAGGTGCTAAGTTGTTGTGCTACTTCTACCAAACAAATGCAACTGCAATTTGCAAAATCGCGCATGCTGATTTACAAATGCTTCCAAAATCTGCTTGCACACAGGGCCCAGTTGTGGGCCCATGTGCGGACATATTTGGCCATTTCCGTGCACTCGCACAGAATGACTTTCAACCATGAAGAGTCTAAAACTCAGGTTTTACCTCCGATTGCGTTCAGTCTTCAACACACAAATATTAGAACTTGGAGCATAACCAGCACACAACGCAACCACCTTTTTTTGTATGTATGGTCCAGTATACAGGGGGGTATGGGGTGGGATGCCTTTATGAATACAACTCTGAACTCCTTATTGGATTCGGCCATACTCTGGTGAATACACCTCATCCCGCCTGATTTGAGAAGTTAAGCACCAGCAGGCCTGGATAGTACTGACGTGGGTGACCAGTTGGGAAGTCCGGGTGCTTGAATCCTAAAAATGTTTTTTTTTTTGGGACCCATATTTTTTGGTGTATACCATGGGTAAAGGGGAAAATGGGGTGGGCTGCCTTTCTGATTACAATTCCGAACTCCTTATTGGATTCGGCCATACTCTGGTGAATACACCTCATCCCGCCTGATTTGAGAAGTTAAGCACCAGCAGGCCTGGATAGTACTGACGTGGGTGACCAGTTGGGAAGTCCGGGTGCTTGAATCCTAAAAAAAACTTTTTTTTTTTTTTTTTTCAAAAAAACGTACCGATTTTCCACACCACCCAGGAGGCATTTTGAGTACCAAAATGGCACTACCAGACCCTGTCCGTGCCACTGGTATTTTCGATTTTTTATGGGTCCTCAGCCATAATTGATAGAATTCAATGGACCGGAATTTTTCGATAAAATTTTTTTTTCTGAAAGATATAAAGCTCATGACCCTACTACGTTTCACCCAAAAAAAATATACATATCGTCACGTACAGACACCGGTAGTATATTTTTTCGAAGGAATTTTTGGGAAATTTGTAGCAGTGTTGGTAGGAAACACACTTTCTCGTTTTTGGACAAACTCCAACTTTGGTGGTTCGAACACCCTGGGGGGGTCTATTTCGGGTGTCTCAAAAATGCGCGAGAGGTGGGGATATTGGGTCAGAGAGGAATCAAAACGTTGGTAGGGTACTGCCCAGCCACCACCAATTAAGTCGTTTTTGGTGTTCCAAAAAGTGTTTTTTGGCCATTTTTGGACCTATTTTTGGGGTTTTGGCACCCCAAATCGGCCACTTTTTTGGACCCAGATATACCCGTTTCTGTACCAGAATCTGGGTGTGGAAAAAAAAAAAAAAAAAAAAAAAAAGTACCCACCCAGGTGGTCAACTTGCTTCCAACACACCTAGATTCCTTAGAAAACACCCCATGATTTCACCTCAATATGTACCTGGAGCTCCATACTGGGCCCTGGTGAGCTCACCAACAGTTTGCACCGTTTCTGACCCGAAATCTGGGTCAAAAACGGTGGTACCCGTCACACGGTGGGTCCCCAGCCATTTTCACAGAAATGCCATTTTTTAGGTGAAAATGGGCAAAAAACAGGGTTTTGGCCAAAAAAAACGACCTAATGGGTCCTGGCTGGGGACCCATATTTGGACATTATATACCGTTTCACACCCAGTATCTGAACCATTCGCGCATTTTTGAGACACCCGATTTTGACCCACCCAGGGTGTTCGAACCACCCAAATTGGAGTTTTGTAAAAAAAAAAAAAAAAAAAAAAAGTGAGGTTTGAACCCACAGTGCTAAAAATACCCAAAAAATTCCTTTGAAAAAATATACTACCGACGTCTGTACGTGACGATATGTACAAAAATTTTGGGCTAAACGTAGCAGGGTTATGAGCTTTATATCTTTCGAGAAAAAAAAAGTTTATCGAAAAATTCCGGTCAACTGCATTTCATCAATTATGGCTGGGTACCCATGGAAAACCGAAAATTTTGGTGGCACGTACAGGGTCTGGTAGTGCCATTTTGGTACTCAGAATCAACCCAGATGTCAGCAGAAGTGGGAGGAAATCAGGTACTGAAAATTGGGTGCAATTTAACACTTTTTGGTGTTTTTTAGTGTTTTTAGTGGTTTTCCACATATTTTTTTGGGTCAGATATAAAAATTTCCCCCAGGATTGTCAATCCCAAGGGAAAACTGTCATTTTTGGTACTCTATTCAGAGTCAGTCCATACCAATGAAGTACAGAAACTGTAGCTTAAGAAATCGTTGGTTGCCCTTGTAAATGGAGGCTAATTGCGACTTTGCAGCATTTTCACCTATTGTGCAGAGTAACCCCAGAAATCGTTGGTTGCCCATTCAGAATGTGGGCTCTGGTGTGAACATGTGGTGAATTTTGGGACCCAGAATCAGCCCAGATATGAGTTGAAATATGGGAAAATCAGGTACTGGAAATTGGGTGCAATTTAACACTTGTCAGTGTTTTTGTGTTTTTTAGTGGTTTTCTACAGAATTTTTTTGTTCAGATATAAAAATTTCCCCCAGGATTGTCAATCCCAAGGGAAAACTGTCAGTTTTTGGTACTCTATTCAGAGTCAGTCCATACCAATGAAGTACAGAAACTGTAGCTTAAGAAATCGTTGGTTGCCCTTGTAAATGGAGGCTAATTGCGACTTTGCAGCATTTTCACCTATTGTGCAGAGTAACCCCAGAAATCGTTGGTTGCCCATTCAGAATGTGGGCTCTGGTGTGAACATGTGGTGAATTTTGGGACCCAGAATCAGCCCAGATATGAGTTGAAATATGGGAAAATCAGGTACTGGAAATTGGGTGCAATTTAACACTTGTCAGTGTTTTTGTGTTTTTTAGTGGTTTTCTACAGAATTTTTTTGTTCAGATATAAAAATTTCCCCCAGGATTGTCAATCCCAAGGGAAAACTGTCAGTTTTTGGTACTCTATTCAGAGTCAGTCCATACCAATGAAGTACAGAAACTGTAGCTTAAGAAATCGTTGGTTGCCCTTGTAAATAGAGGCTAATTGTCACTTGGTAGTATTTCCACCTATTGTGCAGAGTAACCCCAGAAATTGTGGGTTGCCCATTCAGAATGTGGGCTCTGTTGGCAGATTTTGGCACCCAGAATCAGCCCAGATATCAGCAGAAATATGGGTAAATTGGGTCCTGGAAATTAGGTACATTTTCGTGATTTTTAGTGACTTTTAGTGCTTTTGTGATTTCTACTGGTTTTCTACATATTTTCTTCTTGTTCAGATATAAAAATTTCCCCCAGGATTGTCAATCCCAAGGGAAAACTGTCATTTTTGGTACTCTATTCAGAGTCAGTCCATACCAATGAAGTACAGAAACTGTAGCTTAAGAAATCGTTGGTTGCCCTTGTAAATGGAGGCTAATTGCGACTTTGCAGCATTTTCACCTATTGTGCAGAGTAACCCCAGAAATCGTTGGTTGCCCATTCAGAATGTGGGCTCTGGTGTGAATGTGTGGTACATTTTGGCACCCAGAATCAGCCCAGATATCTGCAGAAATATGGGAAAACTGGATACTGGAAATTGGGTGCAGTTTAGTGCTTTGTAGGGGGTTTGTGTGTTTTTAACATTTTTTAGTGGTTTTCCACATATTCTTGTTGTTCAGGTATAAAAATTCCCCCCAGGATTGTCAATCCCAAGGGAAAACTGTCATTTTTGGTACTCTATTCAGAGTCAGTCCATACCAATGAAGTACAGAAACTGTAGCTTAAGAAATCGTTGGTTGCCCTTGTAAATGGAGGCTAATTGCCACTTTGCCCCGAAACCAGCTATTCTGCAGAGTGGACCCAGGAACCGTTGGTTTCATATTCAGAATCCGGGGTGTGACGGGACCAGTACCGGGTTTGAACCACCCACACAGCATCTGTGACCCCAACATATGCTACCCCGTTCCACCCCCAGATTCTGGCCTTGATACGGTGCCAGTGCATATGGGGTGACACCTCTGCCTGGGTGTGTGAAACTTGCCTGTTTTCAATTTTGGGCCCATTTGGACCCATTTTTTTCAGGCCATTTTCCAGCACCTAGGGTGTGAAAATATGGCCGCACAGCGAGATCCGGGTTTGAAAACGGCCCAGGGAGCTCCTTTGTACCCGATTTCAACCGATAGAAATGTAAAATGTGCACACAGGGGGTCCCAGATGGTAAAAATCACCCCCAAAAACAGGGCCCCATTTTTCAGGGTGTTTTTTCCCCTTCACAAAAAAAAATTTCTGTGCTGATCTGGGGTGTAATTCCAGCACCACCGTGTGTTCCCCGCCACTGGAGGGATAAATGCGGTCCGGTGGAAATTTTCCGGAAATGCTGTCCCGATGGCTGAAATGGGTGAAAACATGTGATTATAGCCCAAAATTCGGAAAAGTTGGTCAGCCAAAAAAAAATTCCCACACCTGTGCAAACCTCACGGCTGGCCTGGGATGTGAAACGAATCGTGATTCCAGGGCCCCTGCATATATGCACAGGCCCGAATTTTACCGATAGAAATACAAAATGTGCGCTGCGCAATGTTTAGAACCACTTTTTCTACCCGACAGCCTCCGGCATGCACCTGAAAAACCGACACTTTTTTCGAAGGTATTATGGCCTTGAAAGTATGCAGAGCTCATTTCCGAGACTACCCTCTGAAGTGAAATTCAAACGGTCAGACCAGCGGAACCCAACGATGTAAGGTACGATCGCATATCTGGCCAGTTTTACGTTTGAAATTTGGAAGAGAATTTTCTTGCATCGACCCGACAACAGGCAAAAACGACCGACCTCATGGGGTCCTCTTCGGGGCTGAACACTGACGGATGGCCCCGGAAGCTGAACGAACTCGCCTTCCTGGGTGTAAAAGGAGCGCCCATATGTGAAAAAACCTGGTAGAGCACCCAGGGTGCCGGTCTGGGAAGATTTCTGGGGTAATTTCAGCGAGATGCGCTGTTGCGCGACCGGCGGCGGTGACCTGATTTTTTGACCAAAAAACATGTTTTAAACATTTTTATCCGCCAGAACTGGCCTCCTAACCGGTCTGCGCATGATCTACAGAGCTCCAGAGGGCAAAAGAACCAGCTTCGTAACAGCAGGTTGACAGAGAAGCACCTCGGATCGCCTCTGTTTCATGCACCCACTTTTGCCCAAAAATCGACTCCCCAGCAGCGGGGTGCACAGTTCTTATGCAAGTAAATAATTAAAATCTCCGCCCCATGAACATCGAAAGCGAGGGTGGAAACGGCCAGGCACCCCATTGTCACGGTGCCATTTGTTCAAACCCGGAACACAGATCTTCCACCCCGAAACGCGGAACAGAATCGGACCACCCCGATTTCACCACATCCGGGGTAGGCAGAACAGAGGGCAGTAAAATATTCAAAACAGCACCCCAGGGTGAGAAAATGGGTTCAAACCCCCCCAAAACACCCACAGGACCAGAGTAAAAAAGGGTTGGGCACTTGTTTGGGGGCAGGTCATCAAACCCCGCTTCAGAAAGCCCCCAAATCTTGGGGGAAACAGGGTAGGGGACCCAACAGGAGGGATTTACTAGGAAAGTGGGGTTTTACCCATTTACACCACCGCAGCCTCAAACCAGCGTTAGGCACCGCCTTTCCAGGGCTCTCCCGATGATTTCAGGAGGCTTCCAACCCCTGGCACACACCGAGATGGTGTTCTGGATATTTTTATGGCCACACTCCGGAATCTGTATCCCAGAACCTCAGAAATCTCAAGTATGAAAATCAACAGATTCTGGGGTTACTCTGCACAATAGGTGAAAATGCTGCAAAGTGGTACTTAGCCTCTATTTACAAGGGCAACCAACGATTTCTTAAGCTACAGTTTCTGTACTTCATTGGTATGGACTGACTCTGAAAAGAGACCCAAAACTGACAGAATTTCCTCCTGGGATATCAATCCTGAGAGGAAAATTTTATACTTTCCTATTCTGGACCTGTGTTTGAGTTGTGGTAAAGTGTGAATAATGTGTTTACACTTGGTAAAGTACACACAGCTGCAGCATTCCTGGTAAATCTGTGATTTTGCAGTGTTTTATTCAGTATTTTGCAGTGTTTTGTTACCTCCCATATTGCCAATAACTTGGTTGCAATTTTGTGTGGTTATAAAAACAAGTGAGACACAGAGGCCTCTTCAAAAATTATGCTTTCACTTGAGTAACTCTTACCCACGGTCATCTTTAGTAAAAGGCGAAAGATGAGTTCGTTCTGGGCAAAAGTTGTGAGATACCCCTTGTTGGGGAAACCGTTGGTTAGGCAGACAGGATCTCCCCCTCTAACCAACGGTTCTTCTATGGAGGGTTACATACCTTACTGGTGTCTAACCTGATCAACAAGGGTGTTGACACACCAGTGGCCCCTGCATTGCACTGCGCAGGGGGCACTGGTGGCACTGGCTTCGGCTGGGATGCACAGTGAAATTTTTGACAGCGGTGGTGCTGTGTTCTGCACAAACCCACCTTTTTTTAACCAACTAAAAAAAAATCATGGACCCCTCCACTTGTGCAATTCCATGTCGGCTACGTACCCCCCCTAAGCAACGGTTTTTATAAAGGGCAAGACTGTACTCTACACAGGATCTGTTTTTGAGTACATTCGTGTTGGAGATTGTTTTCTCTAGCACAAGACCAAAGCTGGATGATGAAGACGGTCGGGCATGTGCAGCATGAGCCTTGCGATGATTGTTCTAAAACTGGGTTCCCTTTTCCTTGGAAATTGGCTTCCCAATCAGCACAGCCCTTCCACTTACAGCTTGTTTTTATATTTTATACTCATGGACCCCTTGACCTGTGCAATTCCATGTCAAATACGTACCCCCCCTAACCAACGGTTTTTGTAAAGGGCATCCTTGCGCTCGGGATAAATCCATAGGCTATGACCAAACAGGGACGCCATGGAGAGATTGCTGGTTGAAAACTACCCAATTCCCGCCATGGGCTGCTTCGGCGGCAACCATTGGCAATTTGTGAAGCTGCCTTTGCAGCAAATGTTCTTTATTTATTGTGCTATTCAGGCCATACAGAATACAAAATTCTGTGTAAACTATCAAACCTGCAAATTGACGTACGTAGGTTTGATGGTTATACCATTCATAGACACCAAGTTAGGAAAACAGTATTTATTAGCCGGAGTGTGTCAGCAACACTCTGTTACTCCTAGCTTGGGAGGGCAAGGCTTCTCAGAACTGGGCAATCTTGGACTGGGTCCAAGGGTTCCTCTACTTCTGTGTTGATGCTACTGTCCCTGTTAGTCTACTGTCCCGGTTGTGGCTTTGGTGCAAACCTTAGCAACAATTGGAGTAAAATGGGGTGAACCGGGCCAGGCTGGTCACAGAGCAGCTCCTAACCCCTGCAGTGGACAGTTCAAGGATCGCAGTGCAGAGCAGAGTGAGGAGTCCTCCAATTCAACAGCTCGAACTGGGGAGGCGACTTTTTTTTACCTACTATACCTATACCCCATACATATATATATATATATGTATGTATATTCTCTGTTGAATATGTATATAAAAACATAGGTGGGTGTGCCACTCCTGGATGTTGTGCAGCTCCAGGGCAACACGTGTGAATGGACCAGGTTGCCCTGGCGACCCATCACCCCGTTGAGAAATTGCGTTAATATCGTTCAGTACACAAGGTACTGTATCAGATATTAAGCTGATAAGAACAGATAATACACTTGATCTTAGCCAAAAGGCCGAGAAGGTATGCCCCTATTAAGAAACCGTTGCTTAGGGGATGTACAGCCGCCACTCCATATCTCAGGACCCACACCCCAGTATGTATACTGTATATATATTAGGGGGAACTCAAACCCCCAACTGGGCTTGTACACTGCTACTATAATATGCTACCTCAGCAGTGCAGTCCTGGGTATGTGGTGAAACAGGGGTAAGATTCTTCGGCTGTAAGCTTGTAGCCTCTTCAGACTGAAGGCTTGCCTCTTAGTTTTTTTGACAGGTGGTGAGCCATAGCAACAAGGGTGTGTACTCTCCAACACTGGTGAATACTCAGGTAACTCTGTGCAATAGGTGAAAATACTGCAAAGTGTCGCTTAGCCTCTATTTGTAAGGGCAACCAACGATTTCTTAAGCTACAGTTTCTGTACTTCATTGGTATGGACTGACTCTGAAAAGAGACCCAAAACTGACAGAACTCCTCCTGGGATACCAATCCTGAGAGGAGATATTTATTATAAAAAACAAAAATATGTGAAAAAAAAGGTGATACTTTCTCGATTAATGCGTGTCATCCTTGCGCAGGGACCATGCTAATCTTCTCTGTATCGATCCAATTTTGACGGATGTCCCATTTCTGGGCTCCAAAATATAGGTACCTGTAACTTTGCAACTATGGCATCATATTCATTGCTTGGTCTGTACGTAAGGTTGCAGGTTTGACACAGATGCTCAAACCTGCAACTTGGGAACTGGACTGCTATACGATTATAGATTGTGTGCCCCCAAGTTGGAGGTCCCTATCTTGTAGGTGCTAAGTTGTTGTGCTACTTCTACCAAACAAATGCAACTGCAATTTGCAAAATCGCGCATGCTGATTTACAAATGCTTCCAAAATCTGCTTGCACACAGGGCCCAGTTGTGGGCCCATGTGCGGACATATTTGGCCATTTCCGTGCACTCGCACAGAATGACTTTCAACCATGAAGAGTCTAAAACTCAGGTTTTACCTCCGATTGCGTTCAGTCTTCAACACACAAATATTAGAACTTGGAGCATAACCAGCACACAACGCAACCACCTTTTTTTGTATGTATGGTCCAGTATACAGGGGGGTATGGGGTGGGATGCCTTTATGAATACAACTCTGAACTCCTTATTGGATTCGGCCATACTCTGGTGAATACACCTCATCCCGCCTGATTTGAGAAGTTAAGCACCAGCAGGCCTGGATAGTACTGACGTGGGTGACCAGTTGGGAAGTCCGGGTGCTTGAATCCTAAAAATGTTTTTTTTTTTGGGACCCATATTTTTTGGTGTATACCATGGGTAAAGGGGAAAATGGGGTGGGCTGCCTTTCTGATTACAATTCCGAACTCCTTATTGGATTCGGCCATACTCTGGTGAATACACCTCATCCCGCCTGATTTGAGAAGTTAAGCACCAGCAGGCCTGGATAGTACTGACGTGGGTGACCAGTTGGGAAGTCCGGGTGCTTGAATCCTAAAAAAAACTTTTTTTTTTTTTTTTTCAAAAAAACGTACCGATTTTCCACACCACCCAGGAGGCATTTTGAGTACCAAAATGGCACTACCAGACCCTGTCCGTGCCACTGGTATTTTCGATTTTTTATGGGTCCTCAGCCATAATTGATAGAATTCAATGGACCGGAATTTTTCGATAAAATTTTTTTTTCTGAAAGATATAAAGCTCATGACCCTACTACGTTTCACCCAAAAAAAATATACATATCGTCACGTACAGACACCGGTAGTATATTTTTTCGAAGGAATTTTTGGGAAATTTGTAGCAGTGTTGGTAGGAAACACACTTTCTCGTTTTTGGACAAACTCCAACTTTGGTGGTTCGAACACCCTGGGGGGGTCTATTTCGGGTGTCTCAAAAATGCGCGAGAGGTGGGGATATTGGGTCAGAGAGGAATCAAAACGTTGGTAGGGTACTGCCCAGCCACCACCAATTAAGTCGTTTTTGGTGTTCCAAAAAGTGTTTTTTGGCCATTTTTGGACCTATTTTTGGGGTTTTGGCACCCCAAATCGGCCACTTTTTTGGACCCAGATATACCCGTTTCTGTACCAGAATCTGGGTGTGGAAAAAAAAAAAAAAAAAAAAAAAAGTACCCACCCAGGTGGTCAACTTGCTTCCAACACACCTAGATTCCTTAGAAAACACCCCATGATTTCACCTCAATATGTACCTGGAGCTCCATACTGGGCCCTGGTGAGCTCACCAACAGTTTGCACCGTTTCTGACCCGAAATCTGGGTCAAAAACGGTGGTACCCGTCACACGGTGGGTCCCCAGCCATTTTCACAGAAATGCCATTTTTTAGGTGAAAATGGGCAAAAAACAGGGTTTTGGCCAAAAAAAAACGACCTAATGGGTCCTGGCTGGGGACCCATATTTGGACATTATATACCGTTTCACACCCAGTATCTGAACCATTCGCGCATTTTTGAGACACCCGATTTTGACCCACCCAGGGTGTTCGAACCACCCAAATTGGAGTTTTGTAAAAAAAAAAAAAAAAAAAAAAAGTGAGGTTTGAACCCACAGTGCTAAAAATACCCAAAAAATTCCTTTGAAAAAATATACTACCGACGTCTGTACGTGACGATATGTACAAAAATTTTGGGCTAAACGTAGCAGGGTTATGAGCTTTATATCTTTCGAGAAAAAAAAAGTTTATCGAAAAATTCCGGTCAACTGCATTTCATCAATTATGGCTGGGTACCCATGGAAAACCGAAAATTTTGGTGGCACGTACAGGGTCTGGTAGTGCCATTTTGGTACTCAGAATCAACCCAGATGTCAGCAGAAGTGGGAGGAAATCAGGTACTGAAAATTGGGTGCAATTTAACACTTTTTGGTGTTTTTTAGTGTTTTTAGTGGTTTTCCACATATTTTTTTGGGTCAGATATAAAAATTTCCCCCAGGATTGTCAATCCCAAGGGAAAACTGTCATTTTTGGTACTCTATTCAGAGTCAGTCCATACCAATGAAGTACAGAAACTGTAGCTTAAGAAATCGTTGGTTGCCCTTGTAAATGGAGGCTAATTGCGACTTTGCAGCATTTTCACCTATTGTGCAGAGTAACCCCAGAAATCGTTGGTTGCCCATTCAGAATGTGGGCTCTGGTGTGAACATGTGGTGAATTTTGGGACCCAGAATCAGCCCAGATATGAGTTGAAATATGGGAAAATCAGGTACTGGAAATTGGGTGCAATTTAACACTTGTCAGTGTTTTTGTGTTTTTTAGTGGTTTTCTACAGAATTTTTTTGTTCAGATATAAAAATTTCCCCCAGGATTGTCAATCCCAAGGGAAAACTGTCAGTTTTTGGTACTCTATTCAGAGTCAGTCCATACCAATGAAGTACAGAAACTGTAGCTTAAGAAATCGTTGGTTGCCCTTGTAAATGGAGGCTAATTGCGACTTTGCAGCATTTTCACCTATTGTGCAGAGTAACCCCAGAAATCGTTGGTTGCCCATTCAGAATGTGGGCTCTGGTGTGAACATGTGGTGAATTTTGGGACCCAGAATCAGCCCAGATATGAGTTGAAATATGGGAAAATCAGGTACTGGAAATTGGGTGCAATTTAACACTTGTCAGTGTTTTTGTGTTTTTTAGTGGTTTTCTACAGAATTTTTTTGTTCAGATATAAAAATTTCCCCCAGGATTGTCAATCCCAAGGGAAAACTGTCAGTTTTTGGTACTCTATTCAGAGTCAGTCCATACCAATGAAGTACAGAAACTGTAGCTTAAGAAATCGTTGGTTGCCCTTGTAAATAGAGGCTAATTGTCACTTGGTAGTATTTCCACCTATTGTGCAGAGTAACCCCAGAAATTGTGGGTTGCCCATTCAGAATGTGGGCTCTGTTGGCAGATTTTGGCACCCAGAATCAGCCCAGATATCAGCAGAAATATGGGTAAATTGGGTCCTGGAAATTAGGTACATTTTCGTGATTTTTAGTGACTTTTAGTGCTTTTGTGATTTCTACTGGTTTTCTACATATTTTCTTCTTGTTCAGATATAAAAATTTCCCCCAGGATTGTCAATCCCAAGGGAAAACTGTCATTTTTGGTACTCTATTCAGAGTCAGTCCATACCAATGAAGTACAGAAACTGTAGCTTAAGAAATCGTTGGTTGCCCTTGTAAATGGAGGCTAATTGCGACTTTGCAGCATTTTCACCTATTGTGCAGAGTAACCCCAGAAATCGTTGGTTGCCCATTCAGAATGTGGGCTCTGGTGTGAATGTGTGGTACATTTTGGCACCCAGAATCAGCCCAGATATCTGCAGAAATATGGGAAAACTGGATACTGGAAATTGGGTGCAGTTTAGTGCTTTGTAGGGGGTTTGTGTGTTTTTAACATTTTTTAGTGGTTTTCCACATATTCTTGTTGTTCAGGTATAAAAATTCCCCCCAGGATTGTCAATCCCAAGGGAAAACTGTCATTTTTGGTACTCTATTCAGAGTCAGTCCATACCAATGAAGTACAGAAACTGTAGCTTAAGAAATCGTTGGTTGCCCTTGTAAATGGAGGCTAATTGCCACTTTGCCCCGAAACCAGCTATTCTGCAGAGTGGACCCAGGAACCGTTGGTTTCATATTCAGAATCCGGGGTGTGACGGGACCAGTACCGGGTTTGAACCACCCACACAGCATCTGTGACCCCAACATATGCTACCCCGTTCCACCCCCAGATTCTGGCCTTGATACGGTGCCAGTGCATATGGGGTGACACCTCTGCCTGGGTGTGTGAAACTTGCCTGTTTTCAATTTTGGGCCCATTTGGACCCATTTTTTTCAGGCCATTTTCCAGCACCTAGGGTGTGAAAATATGGCCGCACAGCGAGATCCCCCAGGGAGCTCCTTTGTACCCGATTTCAACCGATAGAAATGTAAAATGTGCACACAGGGGGTCCCAGATGGTAAAAATCACCCCCAAAAACAGGGCCCCATTTTTCAGGGTGTTTTTTCCCCTTCACAAAAAAAAATTTCTGTGCTGATCTGGGGTGTAATTCCAGCACCACCGTGTGTTCCCCGCCACTGGAGGGATAAATGCGGTCCGGTGGAAATTTTCCGGAAATGCTGTCCCGATGGCTGAAATGGGTGAAAACATGTGATTATAGCCCAAAATTCGGAAAAGTTGGTCAGCCAAAAAAATATTCCCACACCTGTGCAAACCTCACGGCTGGCCTGGGATGTGAAACGAATCGTGATTCCAGGGCCCCTGCATATATGCACAGGCCCGAATTTTACCGATAGAAATACAAAATGTGCGCTGCGCAATGTTTAGAACCACTTTTTCTACCCGACAGCCTCCGGCATGCACCTGAAAAACCGACACTTTTTTCGAAGGTATTATGGCCTTGAAAGTATGCAGAGCTCATTTCCGAGACTACCCTCTGAAGTGAAATTCGAACGGTCAGACCAGCGGAACCCAACGATGTAAGGTACGATCGCATATCTGGCCAGTTTTACGTTTGAAATTTGGAAGAGAATTTTCTTGCATCGACCCGACAACAGGCAAAAACGACCGACCTCATGGGGTCCTCTTCGGGGCTGAACACTGACGGATGGCCCCGGAAGCTGAACGAACTCGCCTTCCTGGGTGTAAAAGGAGCGCCCATATGTGAAAAAACCTGGTAGAGCACCCAGGGTGCCGGTCTGGGAAGATTTCTGGGGTAATTTCAGCGAGATGCGCTGTTGCGCGACCGGCGGTGGTGACCTGATTTTTTGACCAAAAAACATGTTTTAAACATTTTTATCCGCCAGAACTGGCCTCCTAACTGGTCTGCGCATGATCTACAGAGCTCCAGAGGGCAAAAGAACCAGCTTCGTAACAGCAGGTTGACAGAGAAGCACCTCGGATCGCCTCTGTTTCATGCACCCACTTTTGCCCAAAAATCGACTCCCCAGCAGCGGGGTGCACAGTTCTTATGCAAGTAAATAATTAAAATCTCCGCCCCATGAACATCGAAAGCGAGGGTGGAAACGGCCAGGCACCCCATTGTCACGGTGCCATTTGTTCAAACCCGGAACACAGATCTTCCACCCCGAAACGCGGAACAGAATCGGACCACCCCGATTTCACCACATCCGGGGTAGGCAGAACAGAGGGCAGTAAAATATTCAAAACAGCACCCCAGGGTGAGAAAATGGGTTCAAACCCCCCCAAAACACCCACAGGACCAGAGTAAAAAAGGGTTGGGCACTTGTTTGGGGGCAGGTCATCAAACCCCGCTTCAGAAAGCCCCCAAATCTTGGGGGAAACAGGGTAGGGGACCCAACAGGAGGGATTTACTAGGAAAGTGGGGTTTTACCCATTTACACCACCGCAGCCTCAAACCAGCGTTAGGCACCGCCTTTCCAGGGCTCTCCCGATGATTTCAGGAGGCTTCCAACCCCTGGCACACACCGAGATGGTGTTCTGGATATTTTTATGGCCACACTCCGGAATCTGTATCCCAGAACCTCAGAAATCTCAAGTATGAAAATCAACAGATTCTGGGGTTACTCTGCACAATAGGTGAAAATGCTGCAAAGTGGTACTTAGCCTCTATTTACAAGGGCAACCAACGATTTCTTAAGCTACAGTTTCTGTACTTCATTGGTATGGACTGACTCTGAAAAGAGACCCAAAACTGACAGAATTTCCTCCTGGGATATCAATCCTGAGAGGAAAATTTTATACTTTCCTATTCTGGACCTGTGTTTGAGTTGTGGTAAAGTGTGAATAATGTGTTTACACTTGGTAAAGTACACACAGCTGCAGCATTCCTGGTAAATCTGTGATTTTGCAGTGTTTTATTCAGTATTTTGCAGTGTTTTGTTACCTCCCATATTGCCAATAACTTGGTTGCAATTTTGTGTGGTTATAAAAACAAGTGAGACACAGAGGCCTCTTCAAAAATTATGCTTTCACTTGAGTAACTCTTACCCACGGTCATCTTTAGTAAAAGGCGAAAGATGAGTTCGTTCTGGGCAAAAGTTGTGAGATACCCCTTGTTGGGGAAACCGTTGGTTAGGCAGACAGGATCTCCCCCTCTAACCAACGGTTCTTCTATGGAGGGTTACATACCTTACTGGTGTCTAACCTGATCAACAAGGGTGTTGACACACCAGTGGCCCCTGCATTGCACTGCGCAGGGGGCACTGGTGGCACTGGCTTCGGCTGGGATGCACAGTGAAATTTTTGACAGCGGTGGTGCTGTGTTCTGCACAAACCCACCTTTTTTTAACCAACTAAAAAAAAATCATGGACCCCTCCACTTGTGCAATTCCATGTCGGCTACGTACCCCCCCTAAGCAACGGTTTTTATAAAGGGCAAGACTGTACTCTACACAGGATCTGTTTTTGAGTACATTCGTGTTGGAGATTGTTTTCTCTAGCACAAGACCAAAGCTGGATGATGAAGACGGTCGGGCATGTGCAGCATGAGCCTTGCGATGATTGTTCTAAAACTGGGTTCCCTTTTCCTTGGAAATTGGCTTCCCAATCAGCACAGCCCTTCCACTTACAGCTTGTTTTTATATTTTATACTCATGGACCCCTTGACCTGTGCAATTCCATGTCAAATACGTACCCCCCCTAACCAACGGTTTTTGTAAAGGGCATCCTTGCGCTCGGGATAAATCCATAGGCTATGACCAAACAGGGACGCCATGGAGAGATTGCTGGTTGAAAACTACCCAATTCCCGCCATGGGCTGCTTCGGCGGCAACCATTGGCAATTTGTGAAGCTGCCTTTGCAGCAAATGTTCTTTATTTATTGTGCTATTCAGGCCATACAGAATACAAAATTCTGTGTAAACTATCAAACCTGCAAATTGACGTACGTAGGTTTGATGGTTATACCATTCATAGACACCAAGTTAGGAAAACAGTATTTATTAGCCGGAGTGTGTCAGCAACACTCTGTTACTCCTAGCTTGGGAGGGCAAGGCTTCTCAGAACTGGGCAATCTTGGACTGGGTCCAAGGGTTCCTCTACTTCTGTGTTGATGCTACTGTCCCTGTTAGTCTACTGTCCCGGTTGTGGCTTTGGTGCAAACCTTAGCAACAATTGGAGTAAAATGGGGTGAACCGGGCCAGGCTGGTCACAGAGCAGCTCCTAACCCCTGCAGTGGACAGTTCAAGGATCGCAGTGCAGAGCAGAGTGAGGAGTCCTCCAATTCAACAGCTCGAACTGGGGAGGCGACTTTTTTTTACCTACTATACCTATACCCCATACATATATATATATATATATATATATGTATATTCTCTGTTGAATATGTATATAAAAACATAGGTGGGTGTGCCACTCCTGGATGTTGTGCAGCTCCAGGGCAACACGTGTGAATGGACCAGGTTGCCCTGGCGACCCATCACCCCGTTGAGAAATTGCGTTAATATCGTTCAGTACACAAGGTACTGTATCAGATATTAAGCTGATAAGAACAGATAATACACTTGATCTTAGCCAAAAGGCCGAGAAGGTATGCCCCTATTAAGAAACCGTTGCTTAGGGGATGTACAGCCGCCACTCCATATCTCAGGACCCACACCCCAGTATGTATACTGTATATATATTAGGGGGAACTCAAACCCCCAACTGGGCTTGTACACTGCTACTATAATATGCTACCTCAGCAGTGCAGTCCTGGGTATGTGGTGAAACAGGGGTAAGATTCTTCGGCTGTAAGCTTGTAGCCTCTTCAGACTGAAGGCTTGCCTCTTAGTTTTTTTGACAGGTGGTGAGCCATAGCAACAAGGGTGTGTACTCTCCAACACTGGTGAATACTCAGGTAACTCTGTGCAATAGGTGAAAATACTGCAAAGTGTCACTTAGCCTCTATTTGTAAGGGCAACCAACGATTTCTTAAGCTACAGTTTCTGTACTTCATTGGTATGGACTGACTCTGAAAAGAGACCCAAAACTGACAGAACTCCTCCTGGGATACCAATCCTGAGAGGAGATATTTATTATAAAAAACAAAAATATGTGAAAAAAAAGGTGATACTTTCTCGATTAATGCGTGTCATCCTTGCGCAGGGACCATGCTAATCTTCTCTGTATCGATCCAATTTTGACGGATGTCCCATTTCTGGGCTCCAAAATATAGGTACCTGTAACTTTGCAACTATGGCATCATATTCATTGCTTGGTCTGTACGTAAGGTTGCAGGTTTGACACAGATGCTCAAACCTGCAACTTGGGAACTGGACTGCTATACGATTATAGATTGTGTGCCCCCAAGTTGGAGGTCCCTATCTTGTAGGTGCTAAGTTGTTGTGCTACTTCTACCAAACAAATGCAACTGCAATTTGCAAAATCGCGCATGCTGATTTACAAATGCTTCCAAAATCTGCTTGCACACAGGGCCCAGTTGTGGGCCCATGTGCGGACATATTTGGCCATTTCCGTGCACTCGCACAGAATGACTTTCAACCATGAAGAGTCTAAAACTCAGGTTTTACCTCCGATTGCGTTCAGTCTTCAACACACAAATATTAGAACTTGGAGCATAACCAGCACACAACGCAACCACTTTTTTTTGTATGTATGGTCCAGTATACAGGGGGGTATGGGGTGGGATGCCTTTATGAATACAACTCTGAACTCCTTATTGGATTCGGCCATACTCTGGTGAATACACCTCATCCCGCCTGATTTGAGAAGTTAAGCACCAGCAGGCCTGGATAGTACTGACGTGGGTGACCAGTTGGGAAGTCCGGGTGCTTGAATCCTAAAAATGTTTTTTTTTTGGGACCCATATTTTTTGGTGTAGACCAGGGGTAAAGGGGAAAATGGGGTGGGCTGCCTTTCTGATTACAATTCCGAACTCCTTATTGGATTCGGCCATACTCTGGTGAATACACCTCATCCCGCCTGATTTGAGAAGTTAAGCACCAGCAGGCCTGGATAGTACTGACGTGGGTGACCAGTTGGGAAGTCCGGGTGCTTGAATCCTAAAAAAAACTTTTTTTTTTTTTTCAAAAAAACGTACCGATTTTCCACACCACCCAGGAGGCATTTTGAGTACCAAAATGGCACTACCAGACCCTGTCCGTGCCACTGGTATTTTCGATTTTTTATGGGTCCTCAGCCATAATTGATAGAATTCAATGGACCGGAATTTTTCGATAAAATTTTTTTTTCTGAAAGATATAAAGCTCATGACCCTACTACGTTTCACCCAAAAAAAATATACATATCGTCACGTACAGACACCGGTAGTATATTTTTTCGAAGGAATTTTTGGGAAATTTGTAGCAGTGTTGGTAGGAAACACACTTTCTCGTTTTTGGACAAACTCCAACTTTGGTGGTTCGAACACCCTGGGGGGGTCTATTTCGGGTGTCTCAAAAATGCGCGAGAGGTGGGGATATTGGGTCAGAGAGGAATCAAAACGTTGGTAGGGTACTGCCCAGCCACCACCAATTAAGTCGTTTTTGGTGTTCCAAAAAGTGTTTTTTGGCCATTTTTGGACCTATTTTTGGGGTTTTGGCACCCCAAATCGGCCACTTTTTTGGACCCAGATATACCCGTTTCTGTACCAGAATCTGGGTGTGGAAAAAAAAAAAAAAAAAAAAAAAAAGTACCCACCCAGGTGGTCAACTTGCTTCCAACACACCTAGATTCCTTAGAAAACACCCCATGATTTCACCTCAATATGTACCTGGAGCTCCATACTGGGCCCTGGTGAGCTCACCAACAGTTTGCACCGTTTCTGACCCGAAATCTGGGTCAAAAACGGTGGTACCCGTCACACGGTGGGTCCCCAGCCATTTTCACAGAAATGCCATTTTTTAGGTGAAAATGGGCAAAAAACAGGGTTTTGGCCAAAAAAAACGACCTAATGGGTCCTGGCTGGGGACCCATATTTGGACATTATATACCGTTTCACACCCAGTATCTGAACCATTCGCGCATTTTTGAGACACCCGATTTTGACCCACCCAGGGTGTTCGAACCACCCAAATTGGAGTTTTGTAAAAAAAAAAAAAAAAAAAAAAAGTGAGGTTTGAACCCACAGTGCTAAAAATACCCGAAAAATTCCTTTGAAAAAATATACTACCGATGTCTGTACGTGACGATATGTACAAAAATTTTGGGCTAAACGTAGCAGGGTTATGAGCTTTATATCTTTCGAGAAAAAAAAAGTTTATCGAAAAATTCCGGTCAACTGCATTTCATCAATTATGGCTGGGTACCCATGGAAAACCGAAAATTTTGGTGGCACGTACAGGGTCTGGTAGTGCCATTTTGGTACTCAGAATCAACCCAGATGTCAGCAGAAGTGGGAGGAAATCAGGTACTGAAAATTGGGTGCAATTTAACACTTTTTGGTGTTTTTTAGTGTTTTTAGTGGTTTTCCACATATTTTTTTGGGTCAGATATAAAAATTTCCCCCAGGATTGTCAATCCCAAGGGAAAACTGTCAGTTTTGGTACTCTATTCAGAGTCAGTCCATACCAATGAAGTACAGAAACTGTAGCTTAAGAAATCGTTGGTTGCCCTTGTAAATGGAGGCTAATTGCGACTTTGCAGCATTTTCACCTATTGTGCAGAGTAACCCCAGAAATCGTTGGTTGCCCATTCAGAATGTGGGCTCTGGTGTGAACATGTGGTGAATTTTGGGACCCAGAATCAGCCCAGATATGAGTTGAAATATGGGAAAATCAGGTACTGGAAATTGGGTGCAATTTAACACTTGTCAGTGTTTTTGTGTTTTTTAGTGGTTTTCTACAGAATTTTTTTGTTCAGATATAAAAATTTCCCCCAGGATTGTCAATCCCAAGGGAAAACTGTCAGTTTTGGTACTCTATTCAGAGTCAGTCCATACCAATGAAGTACAGAAACTGTAGCTTAAGAAATCGTTGGTTGCCCTTGTAAATGGAGGCTAATTGCGACTTTGCAGCCTTTTCACCTATTGTGCAGAGTAACCCCAGAAATCGTTGGTTGCCCATTCAGAATGTGGGCTCTGGTGTGAACATGTGGTGAATTTTGGGACCCAGAATCAGCCCAGATATGAGTTGAAATATGGGAAAATCAGGTACTGGAAATTGGGTGCAATTTAACACTTGTCAGTGTTTTTGTGTTTTTTAGTGGTTTTCTACAGAATTTTTTTGTTCAGATATAAAAATTTCCCCCAGGATTGTCAATCCCAAGGGAAAACTGTCAGTTTTGGTACTCTATTCAGAGTCAGTCCATACCAATGAAGTACAGAAACTGTAGCTTAAGAAATCGTTGGTTGCCCTTGTAAATGGAGGCTAATTGCGACTTTGCAGCATTTTCACCTATTGTGCAGAGTAACCCCAGAAATCGTTGGTTGCCCATTCAGAATGTGGGCTCTGGTGTGAACATGTGGTGAATTTTGGGACCCAGAATCAGCCCAGATATGAGTTGAAATATGGGAAAATCAGGTACTGGAAATTGGGTGCAATTTAACACTTGTCAGTGTTTTTGTGTTTTTTAGTGGTTTTCTACAGAATGTTTTTGTTCAGATATAAAAATTTCCCCCAGGATTGTCAATCCCAAGGGAAAACTGTCAGTTTTTGGTACTCTATTCAGAGTCAGTCCATACCAATGAAGTACAGAAACTGTAGCTTAAGAAATCGTTGGTTGCCCTTGTAAATAGAGGCTAATTGTCACTTGGTAGTATTTCCACCTATTGTGCAGAGTAACCCCAGAAATTGTGGGTTGCCCATTCAGAATGTGGGCTCTGTTGGCAGATTTTGGCACCCAGAATCAGCCCAGATATCAGCAGAAATATGGGTAAATTGGGTCCTGGAAATTAGGTACATTTTCGTGATTTTTAGTGACTTTTAGTGCTTTTGTGATTTCTACTGGTTTTCTACATATTTTCTTCTTGTTCAGATATAAAAATTTCCCCCAGGATTGTCAATCCCAAGGGAAAACTGTCATTTTTGGTACTCTATTCAGAGTCAGTCCATACCAATGAAGTACAGAAACTGTAGCTTAAGAAATCGTTGGTTGCCCTTGTAAATGGAGGCTAATTGCGACTTTGCAGCATTTTCACCTATTGTGCAGAGTAACCCCAGAAATCGTTGGTTGCCCATTCAGAATGTGGGCTCTGGTGTGAATGTGTGGTACATTTTGGCACCCAGAATCAGCCCAGATATCTGCAGAAATATGGGAAAACTGGATACTGGAAATTGGGTGCAGTTTAGTGCTTTGTAGGGGGTTTGTGTGTTTTTAACATTTTTTAGTGGTTTTCCACATATTCTTGTTGTTCAGGTATAAAAATTCCCCCCAGGATTGTCAATCCCAAGGGAAAACTGTCATTTTTGGTACTCTATTCAGAGTCAGTCCATACCAATGAAGTACAGAAACTGTAGCTTAAGAAATCGTTGGTTGCCCTTGTAAATGGAGGCTAATTGCCACTTTGCCCCGAAACCAGCTATTCTGCAGAGTGGACCCAGGAACCGTTGGTTTCATATTCAGAATCCGGGGTGTGACGGGACCAGTACCGGGTTTGAACCACCCACACAGCATC
The DNA here is from genome assembly GCA_963210315.1 of Rhynchopus euleeides. Classification (NCBI taxonomy): domain Eukaryota; phylum Euglenozoa; class Diplonemea; order Diplonemida; family Diplonemidae; genus Rhynchopus; species Rhynchopus euleeides. The sequence goes on from OY723268.1 coordinate 2,310,273, forward strand.
TGTGACCCCAACATATGCTACCCCGTTCCACCCCCAGATTCTGGCCTTGATACGGTGCCAGTGCATATGGGGTGACACCTCTGCCTGGGTGTGTGAAACTTGCCTGTTTTCAATTTTGGGCCCATTTGGACCCATTTTTTTCAGGCCATTTTCCAGCACCTAGGGTGTGAAAATATGGCCGCACAGCGAGATCCGGGTTTGAAAACGGCCCAGGGAGCTCCTTTGTACCCGATTTCAACCGATAGAAATGTAAAATGTGCACACAGGGGGTCCCAGATGGTAAAAATCACCCCCAAAAACAGGGCCCCATTTTTCAGGGTGTTTTTTCCCCTTCACAAAAAAAAATTTCTGTGCTGATCTGGGGTGTAATTCCAGCACCACCGTGTGTTCCCCGCCACTGGAGGGATAAATGCGGTCCGGTGGAAATTTTCCGGAAATGCTGTCCCGATGGCTGAAATGGGTGAAAACATGTGATTATAGCCCAAAATTCGGAAAAGTTGGTCAGCCAAAAAAATATTCCCACACCTGTGCAAACCTCACGGCTGGCCTGGGATGTGAAACGAATCGTGATTCCAGGGCCCCTGCATATATGCACAGGCCCGAATTTTACCGATAGAAATACAAAATGTGCGCTGCGCAATGTTTAGAACCACTTTTTCTACCCGACAGCCTCCGGCATGCACCTGAAAAACCGACACTTTTTTCGAAGGTATTATGGCCTTGAAAGTATGCAGAGCTCATTTCCGAGACTACCCTCTGAAGTGAAATTCGAACGGTCAGACCAGCGGAACCCAACGATGTAAGGTACGATCGCATATCTGGCCAGTTTTACGTTTGAAATTTGGAAGAGAATTTTCTTGCATCGACCCGACAACAGGCAAAAACGACCGACCTCATGGGGTCCTCTTCGGGGCTGAACACTGACGGATGGCCCCGGAAGCTGAACGAACTCGCCTTCCTGGGTGTAAAAGGAGCGCCCATATGTGAAAAAACCTGGTAGAGCACCCAGGGTGCCGGTCTGGGAAGATTTCTGGGGTAATTTCAGCGAGATGCGCTGTTGCGCGACCGGCGGTGGTGACCTGATTTTTTGACCAAAAAACATGTTTTAAACATTTTTATCCGCCAGAACTGGCCTCCTAACTGGTCTGCGCATGATCTACAGAGCTCCAGAGGGCAAAAGAACCAGCTTCGTAACAGCAGGTTGACAGAGAAGCACCTCGGATCGCCTCTGTTTCATGCACCCACTTTTGCCCAAAAATCGACTCCCCAGCAGCGGGGTGCACAGTTCTTATGCAAGTAAATAATTAAAATCTCCGCCCCATGAACATCGAAAGCGAGGGTGGAAACGGCCAGGCACCCCATTGTCACGGTGCCATTTGTTCAAACCCGGAACACAGATCTTCCACCCCGAAACGCGGAACAGAATCGGACCACCCCGATTTCACCACATCCGGGGTAGGCAGAACAGAGGGCAGTAAAATATTCAAAACAGCACCCCAGGGTGAGAAAATGGGTTCAAACCCCCCCAAAACACCCACAGGACCAGAGTAAAAAAGGGTTGGGCACTTGTTTGGGGGCAGGTCATCAAACCCCGCTTCAGAAAGCCCCCAAATCTTGGGGGAAACAGGGTAGGGGACCCAACAGGAGGGATTTACTAGGAAAGTGGGGTTTTACCCATTTACACCACCGCAGCCTCAAACCAGCGTTAGGCACCGCCTTTCCAGGGCTCTCCCGATGATTTCAGGAGGCTTCCAACCCCTGGCACACACCGAGATGGTGTTCTGGATATTTTTATGGCCACACTCCGGAATCTGTATCCCAGAACCTCAGAAATCTCAAGTATGAAAATCAACAGATTCTGGGGTTACTCTGCACAATAGGTGAAAATGCTGCAAAGTGGTACTTAGCCTCTATTTACAAGGGCAACCAACGATTTCTTAAGCTACAGTTTCTGTACTTCATTGGTATGGACTGACTCTGAAAAGAGACCCAAAACTGACAGAATTTCCTCCTGGGATATCAATCCTGAGAGGAAAATTTTATACTTTCCTATTCTGGACCTGTGTTTGAGTTGTGGTAAAGTGTGAATAATGTGTTTACACTTGGTAAAGTACACACAGCTGCAGCATTCCTGGTAAATCTGTGATTTTGCAGTGTTTTATTCAGTATTTTGCAGTGTTTTGTTACCTCCCATATTGCCAATAACTTGGTTGCAATTTTGTGTGGTTATAAAAACAAGTGAGACACAGAGGCCTCTTCAAAAATTATGCTTTCACTTGAGTAACTCTTACCCACGGTCATCTTTAGTAAAAGGCGAAAGATGAGTTCGTTCTGGGCAAAAGTTGTGAGATACCCCTTGTTGGGGAAACCGTTGGTTAGGCAGACAGGATCTCCCCCTCTAACCAACGGTTCTTCTATGGAGGGTTACATACCTTACTGGTGTCTAACCTGATCAACAAGGGTGTTGACACACCAGTGGCCCCTGCATTGCACTGCGCAGGGGGCACTGGTGGCACTGGCTTCGGCTGGGATGCACAGTGAAATTTTTGACAGCGGTGGTGCTGTGTTCTGCACAAACCCACCTTTTTTTAACCAACTAAAAAAAAATCATGGACCCCTCCACTTGTGCAATTCCATGTCGGCTACGTACCCCCCCTAAGCAACGGTTTTTATAAAGGGCAAGACTGTACTCTACACAGGATCTGTTTTTGAGTACATTCGTGTTGGAGATTGTTTTCTCTAGCACAAGACCAAAGCTGGATGATGAAGACGGTCGGGCATGTGCAGCATGAGCCTTGCGATGATTGTTCTAAAACTGGGTTCCCTTTTCCTTGGAAATTGGCTTCCCAATCAGCACAGCCCTTCCACTTACAGCTTGTTTTTATATTTTATACTCATGGACCCCTTGACCTGTGCAATTCCATGTCAAATACGTACCCCCCCTAACCAACGGTTTTTGTAAAGGGCATCCTTGCGCTCGGGATAAATCCATAGGCTATGACCAAACAGGGACGCCATGGAGAGATTGCTGGTTGAAAACTACCCAATTCCCGCCATGGGCTGCTTCGGCGGCAACCATTGGCAATTTGTGAAGCTGCCTTTGCAGCAAATGTTCTTTATTTATTGTGCTATTCAGGCCATACAGAATACAAAATTCTGTGTAAACTATCAAACCTGCAAATTGACGTACGTAGGTTTGATGGTTATACCATTCATAGACACCAAGTTAGGAAAACAGTATTTATTAGCCGGAGTGTGTCAGCAACACTCTGTTACTCCTAGCTTGGGAGGGCAAGGCTTCTCAGAACTGGGCAATCTTGGACTGGGTCCAAGGGTTCCTCTACTTCTGTGTTGATGCTACTGTCCCTGTTAGTCTACTGTCCCGGTTGTGGCTTTGGTGCAAACCTTAGCAACAATTGGAGTAAAATGGGGTGAACCGGGCCAGGCTGGTCACAGAGCAGCTCCTAACCCCTGCAGTGGACAGTTCAAGGATCGCAGTGCAGAGCAGAGTGAGGAGTCCTCCAATTCAACAGCTCGAACTGGGGAGGCGACTTTTTTTTACCTACTATACCTATACCCCATACATATATATATATATATATATATATGTATATTCTCTGTTGAATATGTATATAAAAACATAGGTGGGTGTGCCACTCCTGGATGTTGTGCAGCTCCAGGGCAACACGTGTGAATGGACCAGGTTGCCCTGGCGACCCATCACCCCGTTGAGAAATTGCGTTAATATCGTTCAGTACACAAGGTACTGTATCAGATATTAAGCTGATAAGAACAGATAATACACTTGATCTTAGCCAAAAGGCCGAGAAGGTATGCCCCTATTAAGAAACCGTTGCTTAGGGGATGTACAGCCGCCACTCCATATCTCAGGACCCACACCCCAGTATGTATACTGTATATATATTAGGGGGAACTCAAACCCCCAACTGGGCTTGTACACTGCTACTATAATATGCTACCTCAGCAGTGCAGTCCTGGGTATGTGGTGAAACAGGGGTAAGATTCTTCGGCTGTAAGCTTGTAGCCTCTTCAGACTGAAGGCTTGCCTCTTAGTTTTTTTGACAGGTGGTGAGCCATAGCAACAAGGGTGTGTACTCTCCAACACTGGTGAATACTCAGGTAACTCTGTGCAATAGGTGAAAATACTGCAAAGTGTCACTTAGCCTCTATTTGTAAGGGCAACCAACGATTTCTTAAGCTACAGTTTCTGTACTTCATTGGTATGGACTGACTCTGAAAAGAGACCCAAAACTGACAGAACTCCTCCTGGGATACCAATCCTGAGAGGAGATATTTATTATAAAAAACAAAAATATGTGAAAAAAAAGGTGATACTTTCTCGATTAATGCGTGTCATCCTTGCGCAGGGACCATGCTAATCTTCTCTGTATCGATCCAATTTTGACGGATGTCCCATTTCTGGGCTCCAAAATATAGGTACCTGTAACTTTGCAACTATGGCATCATATTCATTGCTTGGTCTGTACGTAAGGTTGCAGGTTTGACACAGATGCTCAAACCTGCAACTTGGGAACTGGACTGCTATACGATTATAGATTGTGTGCCCCCAAGTTGGAGGTCCCTATCTTGTAGGTGCTAAGTTGTTGTGCTACTTCTACCAAACAAATGCAACTGCAATTTGCAAAATCGCGCATGCTGATTTACAAATGCTTCCAAAATCTGCTTGCACACAGGGCCCAGTTGTGGGCCCATGTGCGGACATATTTGGCCATTTCCGTGCACTCGCACAGAATGACTTTCAACCATGAAGAGTCTAAAACTCAGGTTTTACCTCCGATTGCGTTCAGTCTTCAACACACAAATATTAGAACTTGGAGCATAACCAGCACACAACGCAACCACTTTTTTTTGTATGTATGGTCCAGTATACAGGGGGGTATGGGGTGGGATGCCTTTATGAATACAACTCTGAACTCCTTATTGGATTCGGCCATACTCTGGTGAATACACCTCATCCCGCCTGATTTGAGAAGTTAAGCACCAGCAGGCCTGGATAGTACTGACGTGGGTGACCAGTTGGGAAGTCCGGGTGCTTGAATCCTAAAAATGTTTTTTTTTTGGGACCCATATTTTTTGGTGTAGACCAGGGGTAAAGGGGAAAATGGGGTGGGCTGCCTTTCTGATTACAATTCCGAACTCCTTATTGGATTCGGCCATACTCTGGTGAATACACCTCATCCCGCCTGATTTGAGAAGTTAAGCACCAGCAGGCCTGGATAGTACTGACGTGGGTGACCAGTTGGGAAGTCCGGGTGCTTGAATCCTAAAAAAAACTTTTTTTTTTTTTTCAAAAAAACGTACCGATTTTCCACACCACCCAGGAGGCATTTTGAGTACCAAAATGGCACTACCAGACCCTGTCCGTGCCACTGGTATTTTCGATTTTTTATGGGTCCTCAGCCATAATTGATAGAATTCAATGGACCGGAATTTTTCGATAAAATTTTTTTTTCTGAAAGATATAAAGCTCATGACCCTACTACGTTTCACCCAAAAAAAATATACATATCGTCACGTACAGACACCGGTAGTATATTTTTTCGAAGGAATTTTTGGGAAATTTGTAGCAGTGTTGGTAGGAAACACACTTTCTCGTTTTTGGACAAACTCCAACTTTGGTGGTTCGAACACCCTGGGGGGGTCTATTTCGGGTGTCTCAAAAATGCGCGAGAGGTGGGGATATTGGGTCAGAGAGGAATCAAAACGTTGGTAGGGTACTGCCCAGCCACCACCAATTAAGTCGTTTTTGGTGTTCCAAAAAGTGTTTTTTGGCCATTTTTGGACCTATTTTTGGGGTTTTGGCACCCCAAATCGGCCACTTTTTTGGACCCAGATATACCCGTTTCTGTACCAGAATCTGGGTGTGGAAAAAAAAAAAAAAAAAAAAAAAAAGTACCCACCCAGGTGGTCAACTTGCTTCCAACACACCTAGATTCCTTAGAAAACACCCCATGATTTCACCTCAATATGTACCTGGAGCTCCATACTGGGCCCTGGTGAGCTCACCAACAGTTTGCACCGTTTCTGACCCGAAATCTGGGTCAAAAACGGTGGTACCCGTCACACGGTGGGTCCCCAGCCATTTTCACAGAAATGCCATTTTTTAGGTGAAAATGGGCAAAAAACAGGGTTTTGGCCAAAAAAAACGACCTAATGGGTCCTGGCTGGGGACCCATATTTGGACATTATATACCGTTTCACACCCAGTATCTGAACCATTCGCGCATTTTTGAGACACCCGATTTTGACCCACCCAGGGTGTTCGAACCACCCAAATTGGAGTTTTGTAAAAAAAAAAAAAAAAAAAAAAAGTGAGGTTTGAACCCACAGTGCTAAAAATACCCGAAAAATTCCTTTGAAAAAATATACTACCGATGTCTGTACGTGACGATATGTACAAAAATTTTGGGCTAAACGTAGCAGGGTTATGAGCTTTATATCTTTCGAGAAAAAAAAAGTTTATCGAAAAATTCCGGTCAACTGCATTTCATCAATTATGGCTGGGTACCCATGGAAAACCGAAAATTTTGGTGGCACGTACAGGGTCTGGTAGTGCCATTTTGGTACTCAGAATCAACCCAGATGTCAGCAGAAGTGGGAGGAAATCAGGTACTGAAAATTGGGTGCAATTTAACACTTTTTGGTGTTTTTTAGTGTTTTTAGTGGTTTTCCACATATTTTTTTGGGTCAGATATAAAAATTTCCCCCAGGATTGTCAATCCCAAGGGAAAACTGTCAGTTTTGGTACTCTATTCAGAGTCAGTCCATACCAATGAAGTACAGAAACTGTAGCTTAAGAAATCGTTGGTTGCCCTTGTAAATGGAGGCTAATTGCGACTTTGCAGCATTTTCACCTATTGTGCAGAGTAACCCCAGAAATCGTTGGTTGCCCATTCAGAATGTGGGCTCTGGTGTGAACATGTGGTGAATTTTGGGACCCAGAATCAGCCCAGATATGAGTTGAAATATGGGAAAATCAGGTACTGGAAATTGGGTGCAATTTAACACTTGTCAGTGTTTTTGTGTTTTTTAGTGGTTTTCTACAGAATTTTTTTGTTCAGATATAAAAATTTCCCCCAGGATTGTCAATCCCAAGGGAAAACTGTCAGTTTTGGTACTCTATTCAGAGTCAGTCCATACCAATGAAGTACAGAAACTGTAGCTTAAGAAATCGTTGGTTGCCCTTGTAAATGGAGGCTAATTGCGACTTTGCAGCCTTTTCACCTATTGTGCAGAGTAACCCCAGAAATCGTTGGTTGCCCATTCAGAATGTGGGCTCTGGTGTGAACATGTGGTGAATTTTGGGACCCAGAATCAGCCCAGATATGAGTTGAAATATGGGAAAATCAGGTACTGGAAATTGGGTGCAATTTAACACTTGTCAGTGTTTTTGTGTTTTTTAGTGGTTTTCTACAGAATTTTTTTGTTCAGATATAAAAATTTCCCCCAGGATTGTCAATCCCAAGGGAAAACTGTCAGTTTTGGTACTCTATTCAGAGTCAGTCCATACCAATGAAGTACAGAAACTGTAGCTTAAGAAATCGTTGGTTGCCCTTGTAAATGGAGGCTAATTGCGACTTTGCAGCATTTTCACCTATTGTGCAGAGTAACCCCAGAAATCGTTGGTTGCCCATTCAGAATGTGGGCTCTGGTGTGAACATGTGGTGAATTTTGGGACCCAGAATCAGCCCAGATATGAGTTGAAATATGGGAAAATCAGGTACTGGAAATTGGGTGCAATTTAACACTTGTCAGTGTTTTTGTGTTTTTTAGTGGTTTTCTACAGAATTTTTTTGTTCAGATATAAAAATTTCCCCCAGGATTGTCAATCCCAAGGGAAAACTGTCAGTTTTGGTACTCTATTCAGAGTCAGTCCATACCAATGAAGTACAGAAACTGTAGCTTAAGAAATCGTTGGTTGCCCTTGTAAATAGAGGCTAATTGTCACTTGGTAGTATTTCCACCTATTGTGCAGAGTAACCCCAGAAATTGTGGGTTGCCCATTCAGAATGTGGGCTCTGTTGGCAGATTTTGGCACCCAGAATCAGCCCAGATATCAGCAGAAATATGGGTAAATTGGGTCCTGGAAATTAGGTACATTTTCGTGATTTTTAGTGACTTTTAGTGCTTTTGTGATTTCTACTGGTTTTCTACATATTTTCTTCTTGTTCAGATATAAAAATTTCCCCCAGGATTGTCAATCCCAAGGGAAAACTGTCATTTTTGGTACTCTATTCAGAGTCAGTCCATACCAATGAAGTACAGAAACTGTAGCTTAAGAAATCGTTGGTTGCCCTTGTAAATGGAGGCTAATTGCGACTTTGCAGCATTTTCACCTATTGTGCAGAGTAACCCCAGAAATCGTTGGTTGCCCATTCAGAATGTGGGCTCTGGTGTGAATGTGTGGTACATTTTGGCACCCAGAATCAGCCCAGATATCTGCAGAAATATGGGAAAACTGGATACTGGAAATTGGGTGCAGTTTAGTGCTTTGTAGGGGGTTTGTGTGTTTTTAACATTTTTTAGTGGTTTTCCACATATTCTTGTTGTTCAGGTATAAAAATTCCCCCCAGGATTGTCAATCCCAAGGGAAAACTGTCATTTTTGGTACTCTATTCAGAGTCAGTCCATACCAATGAAGTACAGAAACTGTAGCTTAAGAAATCGTTGGTTGCCCTTGTAAATGGAGGCTAATTGCCACTTTGCCCCGAAACCAGCTATTCTGCAGAGTGGACCCAGGAACCGTTGGTTTCATATTCAGAATCCGGGGTGTGACGGGACCAGTACCGGGTTTGAACCACCCACACAGCATCTGTGACCCCAACATATGCTACCCCGTTCCACCCCCAGATTCTGGCCTTGATACGGTGCCAGTGCATATGGGGTGACACCTCTGCCTGGGTGTGTGAAACTTGCCTGTTTTCAATTTTGGGCCCATTTGGACCCATTTTTTTCAGGCCATTTTCCAGCACCTAGGGTGTGAAAATATGGCCGCACAGCGAGATCCGGGTTTGAAAACGGCCCAGGGAGCTCCTTTGTACCCGATTTCAACCGATAGAAATGTAAAATGTGCACACAGGGGGTCCCAGATGGTAAAAATCACCCCCAAAAACAGGGCCCCATTTTTCAGGGTGTTTTTTCCCCTTCACAAAAAAAAATTTCTGTGCTGATCTGGGGTGTAATTCCAGCACCACCGTGTGTTCCCCGCCACTGGAGGGATAAATGCGGTCCGGTGGAAATTTTCCGGAAATGCTGTCCCGATGGCTGAAATGGGTGAAAACATGTGATTATAGCCCAAAATTCGGAAAAGTTGGTCAGCCAAAAAAATATTCCCACACCTGTGCAAACCTCACGGCTGGCCTGGGATGTGAAACGAATCGTGATTCCAGGGCCCCTGCATATATGCACAGGCCCGAATTTTACCGATAGAAATACAAAATGTGCGCTGCGCAATGTTTAGAACCACTTTTTCTACCCGACAGCCTCCGGCATGCACCTGAAAAACCGACACTTTTTTCGAAGGTATTATGGCCTTGAAAGTATGCAGAGCTCATTTCCGAGACTACCCTCTGAAGTGAAATTCGAACGGTCAGACCAGCGGAACCCAACGATGTAAGGTACGATCGCATATCTGGCCAGTTTTACGTTTGAAATTTGGAAGAGAATTTTCTTGCATCGACCCGACAACAGGCAAAAACGACCGACCTCATGGGGTCCTCTTCGGGGCTGAACACTGACGGATGGCCCCGGAAGCTGAACGAACTCGCCTTCCTGGGTGTAAAAGGAGCGCCCATATGTGAAAAAACCTGGTAGAGCACCCAGGGTGCCGGTCTGGGAAGATTTCTGGGGTAATTTCAGCGAGATGCGCTGTTGCGCGACCGGCGGTGGTGACCTGATTTTTTGACCAAAAAACATGTTTTAAACATTTTTATCCGCCAGAACTGGCCTCCTAACTGGTCTGCGCATGATCTACAGAGCTCCAGAGGGCAAAAGAACCAGCTTCGTAACAGCAGGTTGACAGAGAAGCACCTCGGATCGCCTCTGTTTCATGCACCCACTTTTGCCCAAAAATCGACTCCCCAGCAGCGGGGTGCACAGTTCTTATGCAAGTAAATAATTAAAATCTCCGCCCCATGAACATCGAAAGCGAGGGTGGAAACGGCCAGGCACCCCATTGTCACGGTGCCATTTGTTCAAACCCGGAACACAGATCTTCCACCCCGAAACGCGGAACAGAATCGGACCACCCCGATTTCACCACATCCGGGGTAGGCAGAACAGAGGGCAGTAAAATATTCAAAACAGCACCCCAGGGTGAGAAAATGGGTTCAAACCCCCCCAAAACACCCACAGGACCAGAGTAAAAAAGGGTTGGGCACTTGTTTGGGGGCAGGTCATCAAACCCCGCTTCAGAAAGCCCCCAAATCTTGGGGGAAACAGGGTAGGGGACCCAACAGGAGGGATTTACTAGGAAAGTGGGGTTTTACCCATTTACACCACCGCAGCCTCAAACCAGCGTTAGGCACCGCCTTTCCAGGGCTCTCCCGATGATTTCAGGAGGCTTCCAACCCCTGGCACACACCGAGATGGTGTTCTGGATATTTTTATGGCCACACTCCGGAATCTGTATCCCAGAACCTCAGAAATCTCAAGTATGAAAATCAACAGATTCTGGGGTTACTCTGCACAATAGGTGAAAATGCTGCAAAGTGGTACTTAGCCTCTATTTACAAGGGCAACCAACGATTTCTTAAGCTACAGTTTCTGTACTTCATTGGTATGGACTGACTCTGAAAAGAGACCCAAAACTGACAGAATTTCCTCCTGGGATATCAATCCTGAGAGGAAAATTTTATACTTTCCTATTCTGGACCTGTGTTTGAGTTGTGGTAAAGTGTGAATAATGTGTTTACACTTGGTAAAGTACACACAGCTGCAGCATTCCTGGTAAATCTGTGATTTTGCAGTGTTTTATTCAGTATTTTGCAGTGTTTTGTTACCTCCCATATTGCCAATAACTTGGTTGCAATTTTGTGTGGTTATAAAAACAAGTGAGACACAGAGGCCTCTTCAAAAATTATGCTTTCACTTGAGTAACTCTTACCCACGGTCATCTTTAGTAAAAGGCGAAAGATGAGTTCGTTCTGGGCAAAAGTTGTGAGATACCCCTTGTTGGGGAAACCGTTGGTTAGGCAGACAGGATCTCCCCCTCTAACCAACGGTTCTTCTATGGAGGGTTACATACCTTACTGGTGTCTAACCTGATCAACAAGGGTGTTGACACACCAGTGGCCCCTGCATTGCACTGCGCAGGGGGCACTGGTGGCACTGGCTTCGGCTGGGATGCACAGTGAAATTTTTGACAGCGGTGGTGCTGTGTTCTGCACAAACCCACCTTTTTTTAACCAACTAAAAAAAAATCATGGACCCCTCCACTTGTGCAATTCCATGTCGGCTACGTACCCCCCCTAAGCAACGGTTTTTATAAAGGGCAAGACTGTACTCTACACAGGATCTGTTTTTGAGTACATTCGTGTTGGAGATTGTTTTCTCTAGCACAAGACCAAAGCTGGATGATGAAGACGGTCGGGCATGTGCAGCATGAGCCTTGCGATGATTGTTCTAAAACTGGGTTCCCTTTTCCTTGGAAATTGGCTTCCCAATCAGCACAGCCCTTCCACTTACAGCTTGTTTTTATATTTTATACTCATGGACCCCTTGACCTGTGCAATTCCATGTCAAATACGTACCCCCCCTAACCAACGGTTTTTGTAAAGGGCATCCTTGCGCTCGGGATAAATCCATAGGCTATGACCAAACAGGGACGCCATGGAGAGATTGCTGGTTGAAAACTACCCAATTCCCGCCATGGGCTGCTTCGGCGGCAACCATTGGCAATTTGTGAAGCTGCCTTTGCAGCAAATGTTCTTTATTTATTGTGCTATTCAGGCCATACAGAATACAAAATTCTGTGTAAACTATCAAACCTGCAAATTGACGTACGTAGGTTTGATGGTTATACCATTCATAGACACCAAGTTAGGAAAACAGTATTTATTAGCCGGAGTGTGTCAGCAACACTCTGTTACTCCTAGCTTGGGAGGGCAAGGCTTCTCAGAACTGGGCAATCTTGGACTGGGTCCAAGGGTTCCTCTACTTCTGTGTTGATGCTACTGTCCCTGTTAGTCTACTGTCCCGGTTGTGGCTTTGGTGCAAACCTTAGCAACAATTGGAGTAAAATGGGGTGAACCGGGCCAGGCTGGTCACAGAGCAGCTCCTAACCCCTGCAGTGGACAGTTCAAGGATCGCAGTGCAGAGCAGAGTGAGGAGTCCTCCAATTCAACAGCTCGAACTGGGGAGGCGACTTTTTTTTACCTACTATACCTATACCCCATACATATATATATATATATATATATATGTATATTCTCTGTTGAATATGTATATAAAAACATAGGTGGGTGTGCCACTCCTGGATGTTGTGCAGCTCCAGGGCAACACGTGTGAATGGACCAGGTTGCCCTGGCGACCCATCACCCCGTTGAGAAATTGCGTTAATATCGTTCAGTACACAAGGTACTGTATCAGATATTAAGCTGATAAGAACAGATAATACACTTGATCTTAGCCAAAAGGCCGAGAAGGTATGCCCCTATTAAGAAACCGTTGCTTAGGGGATGTACAGCCGCCACTCCATATCTCAGGACCCACACCCCAGTATGTATACTGTATATATATTAGGGGGAACTCAAACCCCCAACTGGGCTTGTACACTGCTACTATAATATGCTACCTCAGCAGTGCAGTCCTGGGTATGTGGTGAAACAGGGGTAAGATTCTTCGGCTGTAAGCTTGTAGCCTCTTCAGACTGAAGGCTTGCCTCTTAGTTTTTTTGACAGGTGGTGAGCCATAGCAACAAGGGTGTGTACTCTCCAACACTGGTGAATACTCAGGTAACTCTGTGCAATAGGTGAAAATACTGCAAAGTGTCACTTAGCCTCTATTTGTAAGGGCAACCAACGATTTCTTAAGCTACAGTTTCTGTACTTCATTGGTATGGACTGACTCTGAAAAGAGACCCAAAACTGACAGAACTCCTCCTGGGATACCAATCCTGAGAGGAGATATTTATTATAAAAAACAAAAATATGTGAAAAAAAAGGTGATACTTTCTCGATTAATGCGTGTCATCCTTGCGCAGGGACCATGCTAATCTTCTCTGTATCGATCCAATTTTGACGGATGTCCCATTTCTGGGCTCCAAAATATAGGTACCTGTAACTTTGCAACTATGGCATCATATTCATTGCTTGGTCTGTACGTAAGGTTGCAGGTTTGACACAGATGCTCAAACCTGCAACTTGGGAACTGGACTGCTATACGATTATAGATTGTGTGCCCCCAAGTTGGAGGTCCCTATCTTGTAGGTGCTAAGTTGTTGTGCTACTTCTACCAAACAAATGCAACTGCAATTTGCAAAATCGCGCATGCTGATTTACAAATGCTTCCAAAATCTGCTTGCACACAGGGCCCAGTTGTGGGCCCATGTGCGGACATATTTGGCCATTTCCGTGCACTCGCACAGAATGACTTTCAACCATGAAGAGTCTAAAACTCAGGTTTTACCTCCGATTGCGTTCAGTCTTCAACACACAAATATTAGAACTTGGAGCATAACCAGCACACAACGCAACCACTTTTTTTTGTATGTATGGTCCAGTATACAGGGGGGTATGGGGTGGGATGCCTTTATGAATACAACTCTGAACTCCTTATTGGATTCGGCCATACTCTGGTGAATACACCTCATCCCGCCTGATTTGAGAAGTTAAGCACCAGCAGGCCTGGATAGTACTGACGTGGGTGACCAGTTGGGAAGTCCGGGTGCTTGAATCCTAAAAATGTTTTTTTTTTGGGACCCATATTTTTTGGTGTAGACCAGGGGTAAAGGGGAAAATGGGGTGGGCTGCCTTTCTGATTACAATTCCGAACTCCTTATTGGATTCGGCCATACTCTGGTGAATACACCTCATCCCGCCTGATTTGAGAAGTTAAGCACCAGCAGGCCTGGATAGTACTGACGTGGGTGACCAGTTGGGAAGTCCGGGTGCTTGAATCCTAAAAAAAACTTTTTTTTTTTTTTTCAAAAAAACGTACCGATTTTCCACACCACCCAGGAGGCATTTTGAGTACCAAAATGGCACTACCAGACCCTGTCCGTGCCACTGGTATTTTCGATTTTTTATGGGTCCTCAGCCATAATTGATAGAAAACCCGCAAACCCGCAAACCCGCAAACCCGCAAACCCGCAAACCCGCAAACCCGCAAACCCGCAAACCCGCAAACCCGCAAACCCGCAAACCCGCAAACCCGCAAACCCGCAAACCCGCAAACCCGCAAACCCGCAAACCCGCAAACCCGCAAACCCGCAAACCCGCAAACCCGCAAACCCGCAAACCCGCAAACCCGCAAACCCGCAAACCCGCAAACCCGCAAACCCGCAAACCCGCAAACCCGCAAACCCGCAAACCCGCAAACCCGCAAACCCGCAAACCCGCAAACCCGCAAACCCGCAAACCCGCAAACCCGCAAACCCGCAAACCCGCAAACCCGCAAACCCGCAAACCCGCAAACCCGCAAACCCGCAAACCCGCAAACCCGCAAACCCGCAAACCCGCAAACCCGCAAACCCGCAAACCCGCAAACCCGCAAACCCGCAAACCCGCAAACCCGCAAACCCGCAAACCCGCAAACCCGCAAACCCGCAAACCCGCAAACCCGCAAACCCGCAAACCCGCAAACCCGCAAACCCGCAAACCCGCAAACCCGCAAACCCGCAAACCCGCAAACCCGCAAACCCGCAAACCCGCAAACCCGCAAACCCGCAAACCCGCAAACCCGCAAACCCGCAAACCCGCAAACCCGCAAACCCGCAAACCCGCAAACCCGCAAACCCGCAAACCCGCAAACCCGCAAACCCGCAAACCCGCAAACCCGCAAACCCGCAAACCCGCAAACCCGCAAACCCGCAAACCCGCAAACCCGCAAACCCGCAAACCCGCAAACCCGCAAACCCGCAAACCCGCAAACCCGCAAACCCGCAAACCCGCAAACCCGCAAACCCGCAAACCCGCAAACCCGCAAACCCGCAAACCCGCAAACCCGCAAACCCGCAAACCCGCAAACCCGCAAACCCGCAAACCCGCAAACCCGCAAACCCGCAAACCCGCAAACCCGCAAACCCGCAAACCCGCAAACCCGCAAACCCGCAAACCCGCAAACCCGCAAACCCGCAAACCCGCAAACCCGCAAACCCGCAAACCCGCAAACCCGCAAACCCGCAAACCCGCAAACCCGCAAACCCGCAAACCCGCAAACCCGCAAACCCGCAAACCCGCAAACCCGCAAACCCGCAAACCCGCAAACCCGCAAACCCGCAAACCCGCAAACCCGCAAACCCGCAAACCCGCAAACCCGCAAACCCGCAAACCCGCAAACCCGCAAACCCGCAAACCCGCAAACCCGCAAACCCGCAAACCCGCAAACCCGCAAACCCGCAAACCCGCAAACCCGCAAACCCGCAAACCCGCAAACCCGCAAACCCGCAAACCCGCAAACCCGCAAACCCGCAAACCCGCAAACCCGCAAACCCGCAAACCCGCAAACCCGCAAACCCGCAAACCCGCAAACCCGCAAACCCGCAAACCCGCAAACCCGCAAACCCGCAAACCCGCAAACCCGCAAACCCGCAAACCCGCAAACCCGCAAACCCGCAAACCCGCAAACCCGCAAACCCGCAAACCCGCAAACCCGCAAACCCGCAAACCCGCAAACCCGCAAACCCGCAAACCCGCAAACCCGCAAACCCGCAAACCCGCAAACCCGCAAACCCGCAAACCCGCAAACCCGCAAACCCGCAAACCCGCAAACCCGCAAACCCGCAAACCCGCAAACCCGCAAACCCGCAAACCCGCAAACCCGCAAACCCGCAAACCCGCAAACCCGCAAACCCGCAAACCCGCAAACCCGCAAACCCGCAAACCCGCAAACCCGCAAACCCGCAAACCCGCAAACCCGCAAACCCGCAAACCCGCAAACCCGCAAACCCGCAAACCCGCAAACCCGCAAACCCGCAAACCCGCAAACCCGCAAACCCGCAAACCCGCAAACCCGCAAACCCGCAAACCCGCAAACCCGCAAACCCGCAAACCCGCAAACCCGCAAACCCGCAAACCCGCAAACCCGCAAACCCGCAAACCCGCAAACCCGCAAACCCGCAAACCCGCAAACCCGCAAACCCGCAAACCCGCAAACCCGCAAACCCGCAAACCCGCAAACCCGCAAACCCGCAAACCCGCAAACCCGCAAACCCGCAAACCCGCAAACCCGCAAACCCGCAAACCCGCAAACCCGCAAACCCGCAAACCCGCAAACCCGCAAACCCGCAAACCCGCAAACCCGCAAACCCGCAAACCCGCAAACCCGCAAACCCGCAAACCCGCAAACCCGCAAACCCGCAAACCCGCAAACCCGCAAACCCGCAAACCCGCAAACCCGCAAACCCGCAAACCCGCAAACCCGCAAACCCGCAAACCCGCAAACCCGCAAACCCGCAAACCCGCAAACCCGCAAACCCGCAAACCCGCAAACCCGCAAACCCGCAAACCCGCAAACCCGCAAACCCGCAAACCCGCAAACCCGCAAACCCGCAAACCCGCAAACCCGCAAACCCGCAAACCCGCAAACCCGCAAACCCGCAAACCCGCAAACCCGCAAACCCGCAAACCCGCAAACCCGCAAACCCGCAAACCCGCAAACCCGCAAACCCGCAAACCCGCAAACCCGCAAACCCGCAAACCCGCAAACCCGCAAACCCGCAAACCCGCAAACCCGCAAACCCGCAAACCCGCAAACCCGCAAACCCGCAAACCCGCAAACCCGCAAACCCGCAAACCCGCAAACCCGCAAACCCGCAAACCCGCAAACCCGCAAACCCGCAAACCCGCAAACCCGCAAACCCGCAAACCCGCAAACCCGCAAACCCGCAAACCCGCAAACCCGCAAACCCGCAAACCCGCAAACCCGCAAACCCGCAAACCCGCAAACCCGCAAACCCGCAAACCCGCAAACCCGCAAACCCGCAAACCCGCAAACCCGCAAACCCGCAAACCCGCAAACCCGCAAACCCGCAAACCCGCAAACCCGCAAACCCGCAAACCCGCAAACCCGCAAACCCGCAAACCCGCAAACCCGCAAACCCGCAAACCCGCAAACCCGCAAACCCGCAAACCCGCAAACCCGCAAACCCGCAAACCCGCAAACCCGCAAACCCGCAAACCCGCAAACCCGCAAACCCGCAAACCCGCAAACCCGCAAACCCGCAAACCCGCAAACCCGCAAACCCGCAAACCCGCAAACCCGCAAACCCGCAAACCCGCAAACCCGCAAACCCGCAAACCCGCAAACCCGCAAACCCGCAAACCCGCAAACCCGCAAACCCGCAAACCCGCAAACCCGCAAACCCGCAAACCCGCAAACCCGCAAACCCGCAAACCCGCAAACCCGCAAACCCGCAAACCCGCAAACCCGCAAACCCGCAAACCCGCAAACCCGCAAACCCGCAAACCCGCAAACCCGCAAACCCGCAAACCCGCAAACCCGCAAACCCGCAAACCCGCAAACCCGCAAACCCGCAAACCCGCAAACCCGCAAACCCGCAAACCCGCAAACCCGCAAACCCGCAAACCCGCAAACCCGCAAACCCGCAAACCCGCAAACCCGCAAACCCGCAAACCCGCAAACCCGCAAACCCGCAAACCCGCAAACCCGCAAACCCGCAAACCCGCAAACCCGCAAACCCGCAAACCCGCAAACCCGCAAACCCGCAAACCCGCAAACCCGCAAACCCGCAAACCCGCAAACCCGCAAACCCGCAAACCCGCAAACCCGCAAACCCGCAAACCCGCAAACCCGCAAACCCGCAAACCCGCAAACCCGCAAACCCGCAAACCCGCAAACCCGCAAACCCGCAAACCCGCAAACCCGCAAACCCGCAAACCCGCAAACCCGCAAACCCGCAAACCCGCAAACCCGCAAACCCGCAAACCCGCAAACCCGCAAACCCGCAAACCCGCAAACCCGCAAACCCGCAAACCCGCAAACCCGCAAACCCGCAAACCCGCAAACCCGCAAACCCGCAAACCCGCAAACCCGCAAACCCGCAAACCCGCAAACCCGCAAACCCGCAAACCCGCAAACCCGCAAACCCGCAAACCCGCAAACCCGCAAACCCGCAAACCCGCAAACCCGCAAACCCGCAAACCCGCAAACCCGCAAACCCGCAAACCCGCAAACCCGCAAACCCGCAAACCCGCAAACCCGCAAACCCGCAAACCCGCAAACCCGCAAACCCGCAAACCCGCAAACCCGCAAACCCGCAAACCCGCAAACCCGCAAACCCGCAAACCCGCAAACCCGCAAACCCGCAAACCCGCAAACCCGCAAACCCGCAAACCCGCAAACCCGCAAACCCGCAAACCCGCAAACCCGCAAACCCGCAAACCCGCAAACCCGCAAACCCGCAAACCCGCAAACCCGCAAACCCGCAAACCCGCAAACCCGCAAACCCGCAAACCCGCAAACCCGCAAACCCGCAAACCCGCAAACCCGCAAACCCGCAAACCCGCAAACCCGCAAACCCGCAAACCCGCAAACCCGCAAACCCGCAAACCCGCAAACCCGCAAACCCGCAAACCCGCAAACCCGCAAACCCGCAAACCCGCAAACCCGCAAACCCGCAAACCCGCAAACCCGCAAACCCGCAAACCCGCAAACCCGCAAACCCGCAAACCCGCAAACCCGCAAACCCGCAAACCCGCAAACCCGCAAACCCGCAAACCCGCAAACCCGCAAACCCGCAAACCCGCAAACCCGCAAACCCGCAAACCCGCAAACCCGCAAACCCGCAAACCCGCAAACCCGCAAACCCGCAAACCCGCAAACCCGCAAACCCGCAAACCCGCAAACCCGCAAACCCGCAAACCCGCAAACCCGCAAACCCGCAAACCCGCAAACCCGCAAACCCGCAAACCCGCAAACCCGCAAACCCGCAAACCCGCAAACCCGCAAACCCGCAAACCCGCAAACCCGCAAACCCGCAAACCCGCAAACCCGCAAACCCGCAAACCCGCAAACCCGCAAACCCGCAAACCCGCAAACCCGCAAACCCGCAAACCCGCAAACCCGCAAACCCGCAAACCCGCAAACCCGCAAACCCGCAAACCCGCAAACCCGCAAACCCGCAAACCCGCAAACCCGCAAACCCGCAAACCCGCAAACCCGCAAACCCGCAAACCCGCAAACCCGCAAACCCGCAAACCCGCAAACCCGCAAACCCGCAAACCCGCAAACCCGCAAACCCGCAAACCCGCAAACCCGCAAACCCGCAAACCCGCAAACCCGCAAACCCGCAAACCCGCAAACCCGCAAACCCGCAAACCCGCAAACCCGCAAACCCGCAAACCCGCAAACCCGCAAACCCGCAAACCCGCAAACCCGCAAACCCGCAAACCCGCAAACCCGCAAACCCGCAAACCCGCAAACCCGCAAACCCGCAAACCCGCAAACCCGCAAACCCGCAAACCCGCAAACCCGCAAACCCGCAAACCCGCAAACCCGCAAACCCGCAAACCCGCAAACCCGCAAACCCGCAAACCCGCAAACCCGCAAACCCGCAAACCCGCAAACCCGCAAACCCGCAAACCCGCAAACCCGCAAACCCGCAAACCCGCAAACCCGCAAACCCGCAAACCCGCAAACCCGCAAACCCGCAAACCCGCAAACCCGCAAACCCGCAAACCCGCAAACCCGCAAACCCGCAAACCCGCAAACCCGCAAACCCGCAAACCCGCAAACCCGCAAACCCGCAAACCCGCAAACCCGCAAACCCGCAAACCCGCAAACCCGCAAACCCGCAAACCCGCAAACCCGCAAACCCGCAAACCCGCAAACCCGCAAACCCGCAAACCCGCAAACCCGCAAACCCGCAAACCCGCAAACCCGCAAACCCGCAAACCCGCAAACCCGCAAACCCGCAAACCCGCAAACCCGCAAACCCGCAAACCCGCAAACCCGCAAACCCGCAAACCCGCAAACCCGCAAACCCGCAAACCCGCAAACCCGCAAACCCGCAAACCCGCAAACCCGCAAACCCGCAAACCCGCAAACCCGCAAACCCGCAAACCCGCAAACCCGCAAACCCGCAAACCCGCAAACCCGCAAACCCGCAAACCCGCAAACCCGCAAACCCGCAAACCCGCAAACCCGCAAACCCGCAAACCCGCAAACCCGCAAACCCGCAAACCCGCAAACCCGCAAACCCGCAAACCCGCAAACCCGCAAACCCGCAAACCCGCAAACCCGCAAACCCGCAAACCCGCAAACCCGCAAACCCGCAAACCCGCAAACCCGCAAACCCGCAAACCCGCAAACCCGCAAACCCGCAAACCCGCAAACCCGCAAACCCGCAAACCCGCAAACCCGCAAACCCGCAAACCCGCAAACCCGCAAACCCGCAAACCCGCAAACCCGCAAACCCGCAAACCCGCAAACCCGCAAACCCGCAAACCCGCAAACCCGCAAACCCGCAAACCCGCAAACCCGCAAACCCGCAAACCCGCAAACCCGCAAACCCGCAAACCCGCAAACCCGCAAACCCGCAAACCCGCAAACCCGCAAACCCGCAAACCCGCAAACCCGCAAACCCGCAAACCCGCAAACCCGCAAACCCGCAAACCCGCAAACCCGCAAACCCGCAAACCCGCAAACCCGCAAACCCGCAAACCCGCAAACCCGCAAACCCGCAAACCCGCAAACCCGCAAACCCGCAAACCCGCAAACCCGCAAACCCGCAAACCCGCAAACCCGCAAACCCGCAAACCCGCAAACCCGCAAACCCGCAAACCCGCAAACCCGCAAACCCGCAAACCCGCAAACCCGCAAACCCGCAAACCCGCAAACCCGCAAACCCGCAAACCCGCAAACCCGCAAACCCGCAAACCCGCAAACCCGCAAACCCGCAAACCCGCAAACCCGCAAACCCGCAAACCCGCAAACCCGCAAACCCGCAAACCCGCAAACCCGCAAACCCGCAAACCCGCAAACCCGCAAACCCGCAAACCCGCAAACCCGCAAACCCGCAAACCCGCAAACCCGCAAACCCGCAAACCCGCAAACCCGCAAACCCGCAAACCCGCAAACCCGCAAACCCGCAAACCCGCAAACCCGCAAACCCGCAAACCCGCAAACCCGCAAACCCGCAAACCCGCAAACCCGCAAACCCGCAAACCCGCAAACCCGCAAACCCGCAAACCCGCAAACCCGCAAACCCGCAAACCCGCAAACCCGCAAACCCGCAAACCCGCAAACCCGCAAACCCGCAAACCCGCAAACCCGCAAACCCGCAAACCCGCAAACCCGCAAACCCGCAAACCCGCAAACCCGCAAACCCGCAAACCCGCAAACCCGCAAACCCGCAAACCCGCAAACCCGCAAACCCGCAAACCCGCAAACCCGCAAACCCGCAAACCCGCAAACCCGCAAACCCGCAAACCCGCAAACCCGCAAACCCGCAAACCCGCAAACCCGCAAACCCGCAAACCCGCAAACCCGCAAACCCGCAAACCCGCAAACCCGCAAACCCGCAAACCCGCAAACCCGCAAACCCGCAAACCCGCAAACCCGCAAACCCGCAAACCCGCAAACCCGCAAACCCGCAAACCCGCAAACCCGCAAACCCGCAAACCCGCAAACCCGCAAACCCGCAAACCCGCAAACCCGCAAACCCGCAAACCCGCAAACCCGCAAACCCGCAAACCCGCAAACCCGCAAACCCGCAAACCCGCAAACCCGCAAACCCGCAAACCCGCAAACCCGCAAACCCGCAAACCCGCAAACCCGCAAACCCGCAAACCCGCAAACCCGCAAACCCGCAAACCCGCAAACCCGCAAACCCGCAAACCCGCAAACCCGCAAACCCGCAAACCCGCAAACCCGCAAACCCGCAAACCCGCAAACCCGCAAACCCGCAAACCCGCAAACCCGCAAACCCGCAAACCCGCAAACCCGCAAACCCGCAAACCCGCAAACCCGCAAACCCGCAAACCCGCAAACCCGCAAACCCGCAAACCCGCAAACCCGCAAACCCGCAAACCCGCAAACCCGCAAACCCGCAAACCCGCAAACCCGCAAACCCGCAAACCCGCAAACCCGCAAACCCGCAAACCCGCAAACCCGCAAACCCGCAAACCCGCAAACCCGCAAACCCGCAAACCCGCAAACCCGCAAACCCGCAAACCCGCAAACCCGCAAACCCGCAAACCCGCAAACCCGCAAACCCGCAAACCCGCAAACCCGCAAACCCGCAAACCCGCAAACCCGCAAACCCGCAAACCCGCAAACCCGCAAACCCGCAAACCCGCAAACCCGCAAACCCGCAAACCCGCAAACCCGCAAACCCGCAAACCCGCAAACCCGCAAACCCGCAAACCCGCAAACCCGCAAACCCGCAAACCCGCAAACCCGCAAACCCGCAAACCCGCAAACCCGCAAACCCGCAAACCCGCAAACCCGCAAACCCGCAAACCCGCAAACCCGCAAACCCGCAAACCCGCAAACCCGCAAACCCGCAAACCCGCAAACCCGCAAACCCGCAAACCCGCAAACCCGCAAACCCGCAAACCCGCAAACCCGCAAACCCGCAAACCCGCAAACCCGCAAACCCGCAAACCCGCAAACCCGCAAACCCGCAAACCCGCAAACCCGCAAACCCGCAAACCCGCAAACCCGCAAACCCGCAAACCCGCAAACCCGCAAACCCGCAAACCCGCAAACCCGCAAACCCGCAAACCCGCAAACCCGCAAACCCGCAAACCCGCAAACCCGCAAACCCGCAAACCCGCAAACCCGCAAACCCGCAAACCCGCAAACCCGCAAACCCGCAAACCCGCAAACCCGCAAACCCGCAAACCCGCAAACCCGCAAACCCGCAAACCCGCAAACCCGCAAACCCGCAAACCCGCAAACCCGCAAACCCGCAAACCCGCAAACCCGCAAACCCGCAAACCCGCAAACCCGCAAACCCGCAAACCCGCAAACCCGCAAACCCGCAAACCCGCAAACCCGCAAACCCGCAAACCCGCAAACCCGCAAACCCGCAAACCCGCAAACCCGCAAACCCGCAAACCCGCAAACCCGCAAACCCGCAAACCCGCAAACCCGCAAACCCGCAAACCCGCAAACCCGCAAACCCGCAAACCCGCAAACCCGCAAACCCGCAAACCCGCAAACCCGCAAACCCGCAAACCCGCAAACCCGCAAACCCGCAAACCCGCAAACCCGCAAACCCGCAAACCCGCAAACCCGCAAACCCGCAAACCCGCAAACCCGCAAACCCGCAAACCCGCAAACCCGCAAACCCGCAAACCCGCAAACCCGCAAACCCGCAAACCCGCAAACCCGCAAACCCGCAAACCCGCAAACCCGCAAACCCGCAAACCCGCAAACCCGCAAACCCGCAAACCCGCAAACCCGCAAACCCGCAAACCCGCAAACCCGCAAACCCGCAAACCCGCAAACCCGCAAACCCGCAAACCCGCAAACCCGCAAACCCGCAAACCCGCAAACCCGCAAACCCGCAAACCCGCAAACCCGCAAACCCGCAAACCCGCAAACCCGCAAACCCGCAAACCCGCAAACCCGCAAACCCGCAAACCCGCAAACCCGCAAACCCGCAAACCCGCAAACCCGCAAACCCGCAAACCCGCAAACCCGCAAACCCGCAAACCCGCAAACCCGCAAACCCGCAAACCCGCAAACCCGCAAACCCGCAAACCCGCAAACCCGCAAACCCGCAAACCCGCAAACCCGCAAACCCGCAAACCCGCAAACCCGCAAACCCGCAAACCCGCAAACCCGCACTAGAAGTGTAAGCACCCGTTGGTCCCTTCCTGCGCTGGTGGTACGTGTGTGTTTGGTGTGTGTCTCGAACTCTCAGCACTCATTGGTGCGTGTCTGTGGTGGGTGTGTGTTTGTCGTGTTGCTGTTTGATGCAGCGAGTGGGAGCAAGTGGGGTCGGGGGGGGGGTGGAGCGAAATGTCGTGGATTTCTTGTGCTGCTGTGTTTGTGAGGGCCAGTGCAAGGCCCTTCTCTCCGATGAGTCTCGCTGAGTCCCCCCGGGTTTGCATGTCGGTGGTGCCTCAAGGCAACGATGGGGGATCGCGGGAATCGGGGATGGCCTGGCCAAGTACGGAGGCAATGAAACGTGGGGCAGTGGTGCTGGGTCCTGTGAGTCGGGAGGCTCTTTTCTGGGACTGTGGTCCTCACAGGCCGGGAACAGGGTCTACTTGAGCGACAACACAAAACTGACTCGCTGGAAACCCGCAAACTGCAACTCTGACTGTGCACGCCGCGAGGGGAAGGAGGGAGTGGGGCGAAAACTGTGTTAAAACGGGGTGTTGTGTGTTGTGGTTTTTGTCCACACAGCACCTGTGTGTGCTCGACTTCACAAATGTGACTATGACTCGATGGGGGTCTCTAGCGGACCGGTGGCCCTAGTGTGGATACGAATGAGTGGATGTACGAGCTGCAGAACTTGCAGAAGATGCATCCGACCATCACAGTGAACCGCTTGATTGCAGACTACCTTTCGCACGATCAGCTTGGTGTCGACTGCCCTGCCAGCGACCTGCTGGAGAAGACTCCAGACAATGTCACCACCTCGGATGGCGTTTGTGGCCTCGTCAGGGGCCCCATCTGCAGATGGAGGCAAAGCAGCTCAGAACGTTGCACAGGCACAGTCCTCCCCCGAACTGTTGGGCTCCGAGCAGACCCCAGCGGCGTGGGCCAGCCACACCGTCTGCTTTCGAGGGGGGAGACAACAACGTAGGCCGACGACGTGCTCACCCGCGGTGCGGCGTGTGTGCTGTGGAGGCACATCATCATCTTCCGTGACTACCGTGTGCTGACAGTGTGTGGACCCAGGTGAGCCGATTGCCACCGTGGTCCCCCTCGGGGGAGTAGGCAACCGCTTCCAGGCTCAACCGCAAACCCGCAAACGGTGGATGTGCAAGAGCTGGTGGGCGGGAGCACGACTGGGCCCTGGCAGGCCACTGCCTGCGCGGGCCTGCAGCTGCGAACTGAGTGTGCGGAGGGGGAGCAACACGGAGTTGTGCCAGTTCTGACTTCTCCATGGCCAGCTGCCCTGACTGCACCGAGCACGTCACAGATCCCTGCCATGGAGCCGGGGACGGAGGTGACGGAGGAAGTGGAGGATGACGAGGACAGCACCGTCAGCGAGGACACCGGTCCCTCACCACCCCGGTGGCTGACCGCGAGGGAACACGCTCTTCTGGGAGTCGGGGCGCAGGGAACGGCTCCCCCCCGATCGTTGTGCTCGCGCTGACGACACTGCACCGTAAATGGGTGAAAAATTTCTGAAATATCTTCTACTAATTTCTGTGAAAACTGATCGATGTTCTCGGATTCCGCGGTCCAGTAAATTTTCAACTGCGGCCGGTTACGATCAAAAATTCGAAGATCCGTTCAGGAGAAATTTATAAAAAGACATTTTCCCTGTTTGGCAAAGGGGAAAAGTGGGTACTTCACCTACAGTGGCAAAATATCGTGCACTCCGACTTTTTTGTCGATTTTTTTTATCGTGAATTCCCCGGTATACCCACGATGTCAGGATCGAAAACGGTCATCAGTTTTTTGCAAATTCGTTCATGTTGGCTGCGTGGCCCAAACCGGGAAAATAGCAGGGATTTCCCTTAGGAACCCATTTTTCACATGTTTTGACCCAAAAAAATAAAAAAGGTTGTCGCCAAAAAAAAAGTTTTTCAAGACTGGGCCCTAGATGGATTCCGTACGTTACACGGTGCACCCGCACGATTCATGAGTCGTCGAAGAGGATGGGCTCCGGTTCCCGCACCGAAATTACCCGCAAATCCGCAATACAGTATAATAACCCTCAACCGTAAATGGGTGAAAAATTTCTGAAATATCTTCTACTAATTTCTGTGAAAACTGATCGATGTTCTCGGATTCCGCGGTCCAGTAAATTTTCAACTGCGGCCGGTTACGATCAAAAATTCGAAGATTCGTTTAGGAGAAATTTATAAAAAGACATTTTCCCTGTTTGGCAAAGGGGAAAAGTGGGTACTTCACCTACAGTGGCAAAATATCGTGCACTCCGACTTTTTTGTCGATTTTTTTTATCGTGAATTCCCCGGTATACCCACGATGTCAGGATCGAAAACGGTCATCAGTTTTTTGCAAATTCGTTCATGTTGGCTGCGTGGCCCAAACCGGGAAAATAGCAGGGATTTCCCTTAGGAACCCATTTTTCACATGTTTTGACCCAAAAAAATAAAAAAGGTTGTCGCCAAAAAAAAAGTTTTTCAAGACTGGGCCCTAGATGGATTCCGTACGTTACACGGTGCACCCGCACGATTCATGAGTCGTCGAAGAGGATGGGCTCCGGTTCCCGCACCGAAATTACCCGCAAATCCGCAATACAGTATAATAACCCTCAACCGTAAATGGGTGAAAAATTTCTGAAATATCTTCTACTAATTTCTGTGAAAACTGATCGATGTTCTCGGATTCCGCGGTCCAGTAAATTTTCAACTGCGGCCGGTTACGATCAAAAATTCGAAGATCCGTTCAGGAGAAATTTATAAAAAGACATTTTCCCTGTTTGGCAAAGGGGAAAAGTGGGTACTTCACCTACAGTGGCAAAATATCGTGCACTCCGACTTTTTTGTCGATTTTTTTTATCGTGAATTCCCCGGTATACCCACGATGTCAGGATCGAAAACGGTCATCAGTTTTTTGCAAATTCGTTCATGTTGGCTGCGTGGCCCAAACCGGGAAAATAGCAGGGATTTCCCTTAGGAACCCATTTTTCACATGTTTTGACCCAAAAAAATAAAAAAGGTTGTCGCCAAAAAAAAAGTTTTTCAAGACTGGGCCCTAGATGGATTCCGTACGTTACACGGTGCACCCGCACGATTCATGAGTCGTCGAAGAGGATGGGCTCCGGTTCCCGCACCGAAATTACCCGCAAATCCGCAATACAGTATAATTAATAACCCTCAACCGTAAATGGGTGAAAAATTTCTGAAATATCTTCTACTAATTTCTGTGAAAACTGATCGATGTTCTCGGATTCCGCGGTCCAGTAAATTTTCAACTGCGGCCGGTTACGATCAAAAATTCGAAGATTCGTTTAGGAGAAATTTATAAAAAGACATTTTCCCTGTTTGGCAAAGGGGAAAAGTGGGTACTTCACCTACAGTGGCAAAATATCGTGCACTCCGACTTTTTTGTCGATTTTTTTTATCGTGAATTCCCCGGTATACCCACGATGTCAGGATCGAAAACGGTCATCAGTTTTTTGCAAATTCGTTCATGTTGGCTGCGTGGCCCAAACCGGGAAAATAGCAGGGATTTCCCTTAGGAACCCATTTTTCACATGTTTTGACCCAAAAAAATAAAAAAGGTTGTCGCCAAAAAAAAAGTTTTTCAAGACTGGGCCCTAGATGGATTCCGTACGTTACACGGTGCACCCGCACGATTCATGAGTCGTCGAAGAGGATGGGCTCCGGTTCCCGCACCGAAATTACCCGCAAATCCGCAATACAGTATAATAACCCTCAACCGTAAATGGGTGAAAAATTTCTGAAATATCTTCTACTAATTTCTGTGAAAACTGATCGATGTTCTCGGATTCCGCGGTCCAGTAAATTTTCAACTGCGGCCGGTTACGATCAAAAATTCGAAGATCCGTTCAGGAGAAATTTATAAAAAGACATTTTCCCTGTTTGGCAAAGGGGAAAAGTGGGTACTTCACCTACAGTGGCAAAATATCGTGCACTCCGACTTTTTTGTCGATTTTTTTTATCGTGAATTCCCCGGTATACCCACGATGTCAGGATCGAAAACGGTCATCAGTTTTTTGCAAATTCGTTCATGTTGGCTGCGTGGCCCAAACCGGGAAAATAGCAGGGATTTCCCTTAGGAACCCATTTTTCACATGTTTTGACCCAAAAAAATAAAAAAGGTTGTCGCCAAAAAAAAAGTTTTTCAAGACTGGGCCCTAGATGGATTCCGTACGTTACACGGTGCACCCGCACGATTCATGAGTCGTCGAAGAGGATGGGCTCCGGTTCCCGCACCGAAATTACCCGCAAATCCGCAATACAGTATAATAACCCGCAAACCCGCAAACCCGCAAACCCGCAAACCCGCAAACCCGCAAACCCGCAAACCCGCAAACCCGCAAACCCGCAAACCCGCAAACCCGCAAACCCGCAAACCCGCAAACCCGCAAACCCGCAAACCCGCAAACCCGCAAACCCGCAAACCCGCAAACCCGCAAACCCGCAAACCCGCAAACCCGCAAACCCGCAAACCCGCAAACCCGCAAACCCGCAAACCCGCAAACCCGCAAACCCGCAAACCCGCAAACCCGCAAACCCGCAAACCCGCAAACCCGCAAACCCGCAAACCCGCAAACCCGCAAACCCGCAAACCCGCAAACCCGCAAACCCGCAAACCCGCAAACCCGCAAACCCGCAAACCCGCAAACCCGCAAACCCGCAAACCCGCAAACCCGCAAACCCGCAAACCCGCAAACCCGCAAACCCGCAAACCCGCAAACCCGCAAACCCGCAAACCCGCAAACCCGCAAACCCGCAAACCCGCAAACCCGCAAACCCGCAAACCCGCAAACCCGCAAACCCGCAAACCCGCAAACCCGCAAACCCGCAAACCCGCAAACCCGCAAACCCGCAAACCCGCAAACCCGCAAACCCGCAAACCCGCAAACCCGCAAACCCGCAAACCCGCAAACCCGCAAACCCGCAAACCCGCAAACCCGCAAACCCGCAAACCCGCAAACCCGCAAACCCGCAAACCCGCAAACCCGCAAACCCGCAAACCCGCAAACCCGCAAACCCGCAAACCGCAAACCCGCAAACCCGCAAACCCGCAAACCCGCAAACCCGCACTAGAAGTGTAAGCACCCGTTGGTCCCTTCCTGCGCTGGTGGTACGTGTGTGTTTGGTGTGTGTCTCGAACTCTCAGCACTCATTGGTGCGTGTCTGTGGTGGGTGTGTGTTTGTCGTGTTGCTGTTTGATGCAGCGAGTGGGAGCAAGTGGGGTCGGGGGGGGGGGTGGAGCGAAATGTCGTGGATTTCTTGTGCTGCTGTGTTTGTGAGGGCCAGTGCAAGGCCCTTCTCTCCGATGAGTCTCGCTGAGTCCCCCCGGGTTTGCATGTCGGTGGTGCCTCAAGGCAACGATGGGGGATCGCGGGAATCGGGGATGGCCTGGCCAAGTACGGAGGCAATGAAACGTGGGGCAGTGGTGCTGGGTCCTGTGAGTCGGGAGGCTCTTTTCTGGGACTGTGGTCCTCACAGGCCGGGAACAGGGTCTACTTGAGCGACAACACAAAACTGACTCGCTGGAAACCCGCAAACTGCAACTCTGACTGTGCACGCCGCGAGGGGAAGGAGGGAGTGGGGCGAAAACTGTGTTAAAACGGGGTGTTGTGTGTTGTGGTTTTTGTCCACACAGCACCTGTGTGTGCTCGACTTCACAAATGTGACTATGACTCGATGGGGGTCTCTAGCGGACCGGTGGCCCTAGTGTGGATACGAATGAGTGGATGTACGAGCTGCAGAACTTGCAGAAGATGCATCCGACCATCACAGTGAACCGCTTGATTGCAGACTACCTTTCGCACGATCAGCTTGGTGTCGACTGCCCTGCCAGCGACCTGCTGGAGAAGACTCCAGACAATGTCACCACCTCGGATGGCGTTTGTGGCCTCGTCAGGGGCCCCATCTGCAGATGGAGGCAAAGCAGCTCAGAACGTTGCACAGGCACAGTCCTCCCCCGAACTGTTGGGCTCCGAGCAGACCCCAGCGGCGTGGGCCAGCCACACCGTCTGCTTTCGAGGGGGGAGACAACAACGTAGGCCGACGACGTGCTCACCCGCGGTGCGGCGTGTGTGCTGTGGAGGCACATCATCATCTTCCGTGACTACCGTGTGCTGACAGTGTGTGGACCCAGGTGAGCCGATTGCCACCGTGGTCCCCCTCGGGGGAGTAGGCAACCGCTTCCAGGCTCAACCGCAAACCCGCAAACGGTGGATGTGCAAGAGCTGGTGGGCGGGAGCACGACTGGGCCCTGGCAGGCCACTGCCTGCGCGGGCCTGCAGCTGCGAACTGAGTGTGCGGAGGGGGAGCAACACGGAGTTGTGCCAGTTCTGACTTCTCCATGGCCAGCTGCCCTGACTGCACCGAGCACGTCACAGATCCCTGCCATGGAGCCGGGGACGGAGGTGACGGAGGAAGTGGAGGATGACGAGGACAGCACCGTCAGCGAGGACACCGGTCCCTCACCACCCCGGTGGCTGACCGCGAGGGAACACGCTCTTCTGGGAGTCGGGGCGCAGGGAACGGCTCCCCCCCGATCGTTGTGCTCGCGCTGACGACACTGCACCGTAAATGGGTGAAAAATTTCTGAAATATCTTCTACTAATTTCTGTGAAAACTGATCGATGTTCTCGGATTCCGCGGTCCAGTAAATTTTCAACTGCGGCCGGTTACGATCAAAAATTCGAAGATCCGTTCAGGAGAAATTTATAAAAAGACATTTTCCCTGTTTGGCAAAGGGGAAAAGTGGGTACTTCACCTACAGTGGCAAAATATCGTGCACTCCGACTTTTTTGTCGATTTTTTTTATCGTGAATTCCCCGGTATACCCACGATGTCAGGATCGAAAACGGTCATCAGTTTTTTGCAAATTCGTTCATGTTGGCTGCGTGGCCCAAACCGGGAAAATAGCAGGGATTTCCCTTAGGAACCCATTTTTCACATGTTTTGACCCAAAAAAATAAAAAAGGTTGTCGCCAAAAAAAAAGTTTTTCAAGACTGGGCCCTAGATGGATTCCGTACGTTACACGGTGCACCCGCACGATTCATGAGTCGTCGAAGAGGATGGGCTCCGGTTCCCGCACCGAAATTACCCGCAAATCCGCAATACAGTATAATAACCCTCAACCGTAAATGGGTGAAAAATTTCTGAAATATCTTCTACTAATTTCTGTGAAAACTGATCGATGTTCTCGGATTCCGCGGTCCAGTAAATTTTCAACTGCGGCCGGTTACGATCAAAAATTCGAAGATTCGTTTAGGAGAAATTTATAAAAAGACATTTTCCCTGTTTGGCAAAGGGGAAAAGTGGGTACTTCACCTACAGTGGCAAAATATCGTGCACTCCGACTTTTTTGTCGATTTTTTTTATCGTGAATTCCCCGGTATACCCACGATGTCAGGATCGAAAACGGTCATCAGTTTTTTGCAAATTCGTTCATGTTGGCTGCGTGGCCCAAACCGGGAAAATAGCAGGGATTTCCCTTAGGAACCCATTTTTCACATGTTTTGACCCAAAAAAATAAAAAAGGTTGTCGCCAAAAAAAAAGTTTTTCAAGACTGGGCCCTAGATGGATTCCGTACGTTACACGGTGCACCCGCACGATTCATGAGTCGTCGAAGAGGATGGGCTCCGGTTCCCGCACCGAAATTACCCGCAAATCCGCAATACAGTATAATAACCCGCAAACCCGCAAACCCGCAAACCCGCAAACCCGCAAACCCGCAAACCCGCAAACCCGCAAACCCGCAGACCCGCAAACCCGCAAACCCGCAAACCCGCAAACCCGCAAATCCGCAAACCCGCAAACCCGCAAACCCGCAAACCCGCAAACCCGCAAACCCGCAAACCCGCAAACCCGCAAACCCGCAAACCCGCAAACCCGCAAACCCGCAAACCCGCAAACCCGCAAACCCGCAAACCCGCAAACCCGCAAACCCGCAAACCCGCAAACCCGCAAACCCGCAAACCCGCAAACCCGCAAACCCGCAAACCCGCAAACCCGCAAACCCGCAAACCCGCAAACCCGCAAA
Source organism: Rhynchopus euleeides (assembly GCA_963210315.1). Taxonomy (NCBI): domain Eukaryota; phylum Euglenozoa; class Diplonemea; order Diplonemida; family Diplonemidae; genus Rhynchopus; species Rhynchopus euleeides. Next base: position 2,342,345 of record OY723268.1, read on the forward strand.
CCCGCAAACCCGCAAACCCGCAAACCCGCAAACCCGCAAACCCGCAAACCCGCAAACCCGCAAACCCGCAAACCCGCAAACCCGCAAACCCGCAAACCCGCAAACCCGCAAACCCGCAAACCCGCAAACCCGCAAACCCGCAAACCCGCAAACCCGCAAACCCGCAAACCCGCAAACCCGCAAACCCGCAAACCCGCAAACCCGCAAACCCGCAAACCCGCAAACCCGCAAACCCGCAAACCCGCAAACCCGCAAACCCGCAAACCCGCAAACCCGCAAACCCGCAAACCCGCAAACCCGCAAACCCGCAAACCCGCAAACCCGCAAACCCGCAAACCCGCAAACCCGCAAACCCGCAAACCCGCAAACCCGCAAACCCGCAAACCCGCAAACCCGCAAACCCGCAAACCCGCAAACCCGCAAACCCGCAAACCCGCAAACCCGCAAACCCGCAAACCCGCAAACCCGCAAACCCGCAAACCCGCAAACCCGCAAACCCGCAAACCCGCAAACCCGCAAACCCGCAAACCCGCAAACCCGCAAACCCGCAAACCCGCAAACCCGCAAACCCGCAAACCCGCAAACCCGCAAACCCGCAAACCCGCAAACCCGCAAACCCGCAAACCCGCAAACCCGCAAACCCGCAAACCCGCAAACCCGCAAACCCGCAAACCCGCAAACCCGCAAACCCGCAAACCCGCAAACCCGCAAACCCGCAAACCCGCAAACCCGCAAACCCGCAAACCCGCAAACCCGCAAACCCGCAAACCCGCAAACCCGCAAACCCGCAAACCCGCAAACCCGCAAACCCGCAAACCCGCAAACCCGCAAACCCGCAAACCCGCAAACCCGCAAACCCGCAAACCCGCAAACCCGCAAACCCGCAAACCCGCAAACCCGCAAACCCGCAAACCCGCAAACCCGCAAACCCGCAAACCCGCAAACCCGCAAACCCGCAAACCCGCAAACCCGCAAACCCGCAAACCCGCAAACCCGCAAACCC
>OY723268.1:2343547-2377497 GCA_963210315.1 Rhynchopus euleeides
CGGGGTAGGCAGAACAGAGGGCAGTAAAATATTCAAAACAGCACCCCAGGGTGAGAAAATGGGTTCAAACCCCCCCAAAACACCCACAGGACCAGAGTAAAAAAGGGTTGGGCACTTGTTTGGGGGCAGGTCATCAAACCCCGCTTCAGAAAGCCCCCAAATCTTGGGGGAAACAGGGTAGGGGACCCAACAGGAGGGATTTACTAGGAAAGTGGGGTTTTACCCATTTACACCACCGCAGCCTCAAACCAGCGTTAGGCACCGCCTTTCCAGGGCTCTCCCGATGATTTCAGGAGGCTTCCAACCCCTGGCACACACCGAGATGGTGTTCTGGATATTTTTATGGCCACACTCCGGAATCTGTATCCCAGAACCTCAGAAATCTCAAGTATGAAAATCAACAGATTCTGGGGTTACTCTGCACAATAGGTGAAAATGCTGCAAAGTGGTACTTAGCCTCTATTTACAAGGGCAACCAACGATTTCTTAAGCTACAGTTTCTGTACTTCATTGGTATGGACTGACTCTGAAAAGAGACCCAAAACTGACAGAATTTCCTCCTGGGATATCAATCCTGAGAGGAAAATTTTATACTTTCCTATTCTGGACCTGTGTTTGAGTTGTGGTAAAGTGTGAATAATGTGTTTACACTTGGTAAAGTACACACAGCTGCAGCATTCCTGGTAAATCTGTGATTTTGCAGTGTTTTATTCAGTATTTTGCAGTGTTTTGTTACCTCCCATATTGCCAATAACTTGGTTGCAATTTTGTGTGGTTATAAAAACAAGTGAGACACAGAGGCCTCTTCAAAAATTATGCTTTCACTTGAGTAACTCTTACCCACGGTCATCTTTAGTAAAAGGCGAAAGATGAGTTCGTTCTGGGCAAAAGTTGTGAGATACCCCTTGTTGGGGAAACCGTTGGTTAGGCAGACAGGATCTCCCCCTCTAACCAACGGTTCTTCTATGGAGGGTTACATACCTTACTGGTGTCTAACCTGATCAACAAGGGTGTTGACACACCAGTGGCCCCTGCATTGCACTGCGCAGGGGGCACTGGTGGCACTGGCTTCGGCTGGGATGCACAGTGAAATTTTTGACAGCGGTGGTGCTGTGTTCTGCACAAACCCACCTTTTTTTAACCAACTAAAAAAAAATCATGGACCCCTCCACTTGTGCAATTCCATGTCGGCTACGTACCCCCCCTAAGCAACGGTTTTTATAAAGGGCAAGACTGTACTCTACACAGGATCTGTTTTTGAGTACATTCGTGTTGGAGATTGTTTTCTCTAGCACAAGACCAAAGCTGGATGATGAAGACGGTCGGGCATGTGCAGCATGAGCCTTGCGATGATTGTTCTAAAACTGGGTTCCCTTTTCCTTGGAAATTGGCTTCCCAATCAGCACAGCCCTTCCACTTACAGCTTGTTTTTATATTTTATACTCATGGACCCCTTGACCTGTGCAATTCCATGTCAAATACGTACCCCCCCTAACCAACGGTTTTTGTAAAGGGCATCCTTGCGCTCGGGATAAATCCATAGGCTATGACCAAACAGGGACGCCATGGAGAGATTGCTGGTTGAAAACTACCCAATTCCCGCCATGGGCTGCTTCGGCGGCAACCATTGGCAATTTGTGAAGCTGCCTTTGCAGCAAATGTTCTTTATTTATTGTGCTATTCAGGCCATACAGAATACAAAATTCTGTGTAAACTATCAAACCTGCAAATTGACGTACGTAGGTTTGATGGTTATACCATTCATAGACACCAAGTTAGGAAAACAGTATTTATTAGCCGGAGTGTGTCAGCAACACTCTGTTACTCCTAGCTTGGGAGGGCAAGGCTTCTCAGAACTGGGCAATCTTGGACTGGGTCCAAGGGTTCCTCTACTTCTGTGTTGATGCTACTGTCCCTGTTAGTCTACTGTCCCGGTTGTGGCTTTGGTGCAAACCTTAGCAACAATTGGAGTAAAATGGGGTGAACCGGGCCAGGCTGGTCACAGAGCAGCTCCTAACCCCTGCAGTGGACAGTTCAAGGATCGCAGTGCAGAGCAGAGTGAGGAGTCCTCCAATTCAACAGCTCGAACTGGGGAGGCGACTTTTTTTTACCTACTATACCTATACCCCATACATATATATATATATGTATGTATATTCTCTGTTGAATATGTATATAAAAACATAGGTGGGTGTGCCACTCCTGGATGTTGTGCAGCTCCAGGGCAACACGTGTGAATGGACCAGGTTGCCCTGGCGACCCATCACCCCGTTGAGAAATTGCGTTAATATCGTTCAGTACACAAGGTACTGTATCAGATATTAAGCTGATAAGAACAGATAATACACTTGATCTTAGCCAAAAGGCCGAGAAGGTATGCCCCTATTAAGAAACCGTTGCTTAGGGGATGTACAGCCGCCACTCCATATCTCAGGACCCACACCCCAGTATGTATACTGTATATATATTAGGGGGAACTCAAACCCCCAACTGGGCTTGTACACTGCTACTATAATATGCTACCTCAGCAGTGCAGTCCTGGGTATGTGGTGAAACAGGGGTAAGATTCTTCGGCTGTAAGCTTGTAGCCTCTTCAGACTGAAGGCTTGCCTCTTAGTTTTTTTGACAGGTGGTGAGCCATAGCAACAAGGGTGTGTACTCTCCAACACTGGTGAATACTCAGGTAACTCTGTGCAATAGGTGAAAATACTGCAAAGTGTCGCTTAGCCTCTATTTGTAAGGGCAACCAACGATTTCTTAAGCTACAGTTTCTGTACTTCATTGGTATGGACTGACTCTGAAAAGAGACCCAAAACTGACAGAACTCCTCCTGGGATACCAATCCTGAGAGGAGATATTTATTATAAAAAACAAAAATATGTGAAAAAAAAGGTGATACTTTCTCGATTAATGCGTGTCATCCTTGCGCAGGGACCATGCTAATCTTCTCTGTATCGATCCAATTTTGACGGATGTCCCATTTCTGGGCTCCAAAATATAGGTACCTGTAACTTTGCAACTATGGCATCATATTCATTGCTTGGTCTGTACGTAAGGTTGCAGGTTTGACACAGATGCTCAAACCTGCAACTTGGGAACTGGACTGCTATACGATTATAGATTGTGTGCCCCCAAGTTGGAGGTCCCTATCTTGTAGGTGCTAAGTTGTTGTGCTACTTCTACCAAACAAATGCAACTGCAATTTGCAAAATCGCGCATGCTGATTTACAAATGCTTCCAAAATCTGCTTGCACACAGGGCCCAGTTGTGGGCCCATGTGCGGACATATTTGGCCATTTCCGTGCACTCGCACAGAATGACTTTCAACCATGAAGAGTCTAAAACTCAGGTTTTACCTCCGATTGCGTTCAGTCTTCAACACACAAATATTAGAACTTGGAGCATAACCAGCACACAACGCAACCACCTTTTTTTGTATGTATGGTCCAGTATACAGGGGGGTATGGGGTGGGATGCCTTTATGAATACAACTCTGAACTCCTTATTGGATTCGGCCATACTCTGGTGAATACACCTCATCCCGCCTGATTTGAGAAGTTAAGCACCAGCAGGCCTGGATAGTACTGACGTGGGTGACCAGTTGGGAAGTCCGGGTGCTTGAATCCTAAAAATGTTTTTTTTTTTGGGACCCATATTTTTTGGTGTATACCATGGGTAAAGGGGAAAATGGGGTGGGCTGCCTTTCTGATTACAATTCCGAACTCCTTATTGGATTCGGCCATACTCTGGTGAATACACCTCATCCCGCCTGATTTGAGAAGTTAAGCACCAGCAGGCCTGGATAGTACTGACGTGGGTGACCAGTTGGGAAGTCCGGGTGCTTGAATCCTAAAAAAAACTTTTTTTTTTTTTTTTTCAAAAAAACGTACCGATTTTCCACACCACCCAGGAGGCATTTTGAGTACCAAAATGGCACTACCAGACCCTGTCCGTGCCACTGGTATTTTCGATTTTTTATGGGTCCTCAGCCATAATTGATAGAATTCAATGGACCGGAATTTTTCGATAAAATTTTTTTTTCTGAAAGATATAAAGCTCATGACCCTACTACGTTTCACCCAAAAAAAATATACATATCGTCACGTACAGACACCGGTAGTATATTTTTTCGAAGGAATTTTTGGGAAATTTGTAGCAGTGTTGGTAGGAAACACACTTTCTCGTTTTTGGACAAACTCCAACTTTGGTGGTTCGAACACCCTGGGGGGGTCTATTTCGGGTGTCTCAAAAATGCGCGAGAGGTGGGGATATTGGGTCAGAGAGGAATCAAAACGTTGGTAGGGTACTGCCCAGCCACCACCAATTAAGTCGTTTTTGGTGTTCCAAAAAGTGTTTTTTGGCCATTTTTGGACCTATTTTTGGGGTTTTGGCACCCCAAATCGGCCACTTTTTTGGACCCAGATATACCCGTTTCTGTACCAGAATCTGGGTGTGGAAAAAAAAAAAAAAAAAAAAAAAAGTACCCACCCAGGTGGTCAACTTGCTTCCAACACACCTAGATTCCTTAGAAAACACCCCATGATTTCACCTCAATATGTACCTGGAGCTCCATACTGGGCCCTGGTGAGCTCACCAACAGTTTGCACCGTTTCTGACCCGAAATCTGGGTCAAAAACGGTGGTACCCGTCACACGGTGGGTCCCCAGCCATTTTCACAGAAATGCCATTTTTTAGGTGAAAATGGGCAAAAAACAGGGTTTTGGCCAAAAAAAACGACCTAATGGGTCCTGGCTGGGGACCCATATTTGGACATTATATACCGTTTCACACCCAGTATCTGAACCATTCGCGCATTTTTGAGACACCCGATTTTGACCCACCCAGGGTGTTCGAACCACCCAAATTGGAGTTTTGTAAAAAAAAAAAAAAAAAAAAAAAGTGAGGTTTGAACCCACAGTGCTAAAAATACCCAAAAAATTCCTTTGAAAAAATATACTACCGACGTCTGTACGTGACGATATGTACAAAAATTTTGGGCTAAACGTAGCAGGGTTATGAGCTTTATATCTTTCGAGAAAAAAAAAGTTTATCGAAAAATTCCGGTCAACTGCATTTCATCAATTATGGCTGGGTACCCATGGAAAACCGAAAATTTTGGTGGCACGTACAGGGTCTGGTAGTGCCATTTTGGTACTCAGAATCAACCCAGATGTCAGCAGAAGTGGGAGGAAATCAGGTACTGAAAATTGGGTGCAATTTAACACTTTTTGGTGTTTTTTAGTGTTTTTAGTGGTTTTCCACATATTTTTTTGGGTCAGATATAAAAATTTCCCCCAGGATTGTCAATCCCAAGGGAAAACTGTCATTTTTGGTACTCTATTCAGAGTCAGTCCATACCAATGAAGTACAGAAACTGTAGCTTAAGAAATCGTTGGTTGCCCTTGTAAATGGAGGCTAATTGCGACTTTGCAGCATTTTCACCTATTGTGCAGAGTAACCCCAGAAATCGTTGGTTGCCCATTCAGAATGTGGGCTCTGGTGTGAACATGTGGTGAATTTTGGGACCCAGAATCAGCCCAGATATGAGTTGAAATATGGGAAAATCAGGTACTGGAAATTGGGTGCAATTTAACACTTGTCAGTGTTTTTGTGTTTTTTAGTGGTTTTCTACAGAATTTTTTTGTTCAGATATAAAAATTTCCCCCAGGATTGTCAATCCCAAGGGAAAACTGTCAGTTTTTGGTACTCTATTCAGAGTCAGTCCATACCAATGAAGTACAGAAACTGTAGCTTAAGAAATCGTTGGTTGCCCTTGTAAATGGAGGCTAATTGCGACTTTGCAGCATTTTCACCTATTGTGCAGAGTAACCCCAGAAATCGTTGGTTGCCCATTCAGAATGTGGGCTCTGGTGTGAACATGTGGTGAATTTTGGGACCCAGAATCAGCCCAGATATGAGTTGAAATATGGGAAAATCAGGTACTGGAAATTGGGTGCAATTTAACACTTGTCAGTGTTTTTGTGTTTTTTAGTGGTTTTCTACAGAATTTTTTTGTTCAGATATAAAAATTTCCCCCAGGATTGTCAATCCCAAGGGAAAACTGTCAGTTTTTGGTACTCTATTCAGAGTCAGTCCATACCAATGAAGTACAGAAACTGTAGCTTAAGAAATCGTTGGTTGCCCTTGTAAATAGAGGCTAATTGTCACTTGGTAGTATTTCCACCTATTGTGCAGAGTAACCCCAGAAATTGTGGGTTGCCCATTCAGAATGTGGGCTCTGTTGGCAGATTTTGGCACCCAGAATCAGCCCAGATATCAGCAGAAATATGGGTAAATTGGGTCCTGGAAATTAGGTACATTTTCGTGATTTTTAGTGACTTTTAGTGCTTTTGTGATTTCTACTGGTTTTCTACATATTTTCTTCTTGTTCAGATATAAAAATTTCCCCCAGGATTGTCAATCCCAAGGGAAAACTGTCATTTTTGGTACTCTATTCAGAGTCAGTCCATACCAATGAAGTACAGAAACTGTAGCTTAAGAAATCGTTGGTTGCCCTTGTAAATGGAGGCTAATTGCGACTTTGCAGCATTTTCACCTATTGTGCAGAGTAACCCCAGAAATCGTTGGTTGCCCATTCAGAATGTGGGCTCTGGTGTGAATGTGTGGTACATTTTGGCACCCAGAATCAGCCCAGATATCTGCAGAAATATGGGAAAACTGGATACTGGAAATTGGGTGCAGTTTAGTGCTTTGTAGGGGGTTTGTGTGTTTTTAACATTTTTTAGTGGTTTTCCACATATTCTTGTTGTTCAGGTATAAAAATTCCCCCCAGGATTGTCAATCCCAAGGGAAAACTGTCATTTTTGGTACTCTATTCAGAGTCAGTCCATACCAATGAAGTACAGAAACTGTAGCTTAAGAAATCGTTGGTTGCCCTTGTAAATGGAGGCTAATTGCCACTTTGCCCCGAAACCAGCTATTCTGCAGAGTGGACCCAGGAACCGTTGGTTTCATATTCAGAATCCGGGGTGTGACGGGACCAGTACCGGGTTTGAACCACCCACACAGCATCTGTGACCCCAACATATGCTACCCCGTTCCACCCCCAGATTCTGGCCTTGATACGGTGCCAGTGCATATGGGGTGACACCTCTGCCTGGGTGTGTGAAACTTGCCTGTTTTCAATTTTGGGCCCATTTGGACCCATTTTTTTCAGGCCATTTTCCAGCACCTAGGGTGTGAAAATATGGCCGCACAGCGAGATCCGGGTTTGAAAACGGCCCAGGGAGCTCCTTTGTACCCGATTTCAACCGATAGAAATGTAAAATGTGCACACAGGGGGTCCCAGATGGTAAAAATCACCCCCAAAAACAGGGCCCCATTTTTCAGGGTGTTTTTTCCCCTTCACAAAAAAAAATTTCTGTGCTGATCTGGGGTGTAATTCCAGCACCACCGTGTGTTCCCCGCCACTGGAGGGATAAATGCGGTCCGGTGGAAATTTTCCGGAAATGCTGTCCCGATGGCTGAAATGGGTGAAAACATGTGATTATAGCCCAAAATTCGGAAAAGTTGGTCAGCCAAAAAAAAATTCCCACACCTGTGCAAACCTCACGGCTGGCCTGGGATGTGAAACGAATCGTGATTCCAGGGCCCCTGCATATATGCACAGGCCCGAATTTTACCGATAGAAATACAAAATGTGCGCTGCGCAATGTTTAGAACCACTTTTTCTACCCGACAGCCTCCGGCATGCACCTGAAAAACCGACACTTTTTTCGAAGGTATTATGGCCTTGAAAGTATGCAGAGCTCATTTCCGAGACTACCCTCTGAAGTGAAATTCAAACGGTCAGACCAGCGGAACCCAACGATGTAAGGTACGATCGCATATCTGGCCAGTTTTACGTTTGAAATTTGGAAGAGAATTTTCTTGCATCGACCCGACAACAGGCAAAAACGACCGACCTCATGGGGTCCTCTTCGGGGCTGAACACTGACGGATGGCCCCGGAAGCTGAACGAACTCGCCTTCCTGGGTGTAAAAGGAGCGCCCATATGTGAAAAAACCTGGTAGAGCACCCAGGGTGCCGGTCTGGGAAGATTTCTGGGGTAATTTCAGCGAGATGCGCTGTTGCGCGACCGGCGGCGGTGACCTGATTTTTTGACCAAAAAACATGTTTTAAACATTTTTATCCGCCAGAACTGGCCTCCTAACCGGTCTGCGCATGATCTACAGAGCTCCAGAGGGCAAAAGAACCAGCTTCGTAACAGCAGGTTGACAGAGAAGCACCTCGGATCGCCTCTGTTTCATGCACCCACTTTTGCCCAAAAATCGACTCCCCAGCAGCGGGGTGCACAGTTCTTATGCAAGTAAATAATTAAAATCTCCGCCCCATGAACATCGAAAGCGAGGGTGGAAACGGCCAGGCACCCCATTGTCACGGTGCCATTTGTTCAAACCCGGAACACAGATCTTCCACCCCGAAACGCGGAACAGAATCGGACCACCCCGATTTCACCACATCCGGGGTAGGCAGAACAGAGGGCAGTAAAATATTCAAAACAGCACCCCAGGGTGAGAAAATGGGTTCAAACCCCCCCAAAACACCCACAGGACCAGAGTAAAAAAGGGTTGGGCACTTGTTTGGGGGCAGGTCATCAAACCCCGCTTCAGAAAGCCCCCAAATCTTGGGGGAAACAGGGTAGGGGACCCAACAGGAGGGATTTACTAGGAAAGTGGGGTTTTACCCATTTACACCACCGCAGCCTCAAACCAGCGTTAGGCACCGCCTTTCCAGGGCTCTCCCGATGATTTCAGGAGGCTTCCAACCCCTGGCACACACCGAGATGGTGTTCTGGATATTTTTATGGCCACACTCCGGAATCTGTATCCCAGAACCTCAGAAATCTCAAGTATGAAAATCAACAGATTCTGGGGTTACTCTGCACAATAGGTGAAAATGCTGCAAAGTGGTACTTAGCCTCTATTTACAAGGGCAACCAACGATTTCTTAAGCTACAGTTTCTGTACTTCATTGGTATGGACTGACTCTGAAAAGAGACCCAAAACTGACAGAATTTCCTCCTGGGATATCAATCCTGAGAGGAAAATTTTATACTTTCCTATTCTGGACCTGTGTTTGAGTTGTGGTAAAGTGTGAATAATGTGTTTACACTTGGTAAAGTACACACAGCTGCAGCATTCCTGGTAAATCTGTGATTTTGCAGTGTTTTATTCAGTATTTTGCAGTGTTTTGTTACCTCCCATATTGCCAATAACTTGGTTGCAATTTTGTGTGGTTATAAAAACAAGTGAGACACAGAGGCCTCTTCAAAAATTATGCTTTCACTTGAGTAACTCTTACCCACGGTCATCTTTAGTAAAAGGCGAAAGATGAGTTCGTTCTGGGCAAAAGTTGTGAGATACCCCTTGTTGGGGAAACCGTTGGTTAGGCAGACAGGATCTCCCCCTCTAACCAACGGTTCTTCTATGGAGGGTTACATACCTTACTGGTGTCTAACCTGATCAACAAGGGTGTTGACACACCAGTGGCCCCTGCATTGCACTGCGCAGGGGGCACTGGTGGCACTGGCTTCGGCTGGGATGCACAGTGAAATTTTTGACAGCGGTGGTGCTGTGTTCTGCACAAACCCACCTTTTTTTAACCAACTAAAAAAAAATCATGGACCCCTCCACTTGTGCAATTCCATGTCGGCTACGTACCCCCCCTAAGCAACGGTTTTTATAAAGGGCAAGACTGTACTCTACACAGGATCTGTTTTTGAGTACATTCGTGTTGGAGATTGTTTTCTCTAGCACAAGACCAAAGCTGGATGATGAAGACGGTCGGGCATGTGCAGCATGAGCCTTGCGATGATTGTTCTAAAACTGGGTTCCCTTTTCCTTGGAAATTGGCTTCCCAATCAGCACAGCCCTTCCACTTACAGCTTGTTTTTATATTTTATACTCATGGACCCCTTGACCTGTGCAATTCCATGTCAAATACGTACCCCCCCTAACCAACGGTTTTTGTAAAGGGCATCCTTGCGCTCGGGATAAATCCATAGGCTATGACCAAACAGGGACGCCATGGAGAGATTGCTGGTTGAAAACTACCCAATTCCCGCCATGGGCTGCTTCGGCGGCAACCATTGGCAATTTGTGAAGCTGCCTTTGCAGCAAATGTTCTTTATTTATTGTGCTATTCAGGCCATACAGAATACAAAATTCTGTGTAAACTATCAAACCTGCAAATTGACGTACGTAGGTTTGATGGTTATACCATTCATAGACACCAAGTTAGGAAAACAGTATTTATTAGCCGGAGTGTGTCAGCAACACTCTGTTACTCCTAGCTTGGGAGGGCAAGGCTTCTCAGAACTGGGCAATCTTGGACTGGGTCCAAGGGTTCCTCTACTTCTGTGTTGATGCTACTGTCCCTGTTAGTCTACTGTCCCGGTTGTGGCTTTGGTGCAAACCTTAGCAACAATTGGAGTAAAATGGGGTGAACCGGGCCAGGCTGGTCACAGAGCAGCTCCTAACCCCTGCAGTGGACAGTTCAAGGATCGCAGTGCAGAGCAGAGTGAGGAGTCCTCCAATTCAACAGCTCGAACTGGGGAGGCGACTTTTTTTTACCTACTATACCTATACCCCATACATATATATATATATGTATGTATATTCTCTGTTGAATATGTATATAAAAACATAGGTGGGTGTGCCACTCCTGGATGTTGTGCAGCTCCAGGGCAACACGTGTGAATGGACCAGGTTGCCCTGGCGACCCATCACCCCGTTGAGAAATTGCGTTAATATCGTTCAGTACACAAGGTACTGTATCAGATATTAAGCTGATAAGAACAGATAATACACTTGATCTTAGCCAAAAGGCCGAGAAGGTATGCCCCTATTAAGAAACCGTTGCTTAGGGGATGTACAGCCGCCACTCCATATCTCAGGACCCACACCCCAGTATGTATACTGTATATATATTAGGGGGAACTCAAACCCCCAACTGGGCTTGTACACTGCTACTATAATATGCTACCTCAGCAGTGCAGTCCTGGGTATGTGGTGAAACAGGGGTAAGATTCTTCGGCTGTAAGCTTGTAGCCTCTTCAGACTGAAGGCTTGCCTCTTAGTTTTTTTGACAGGTGGTGAGCCATAGCAACAAGGGTGTGTACTCTCCAACACTGGTGAATACTCAGGTAACTCTGTGCAATAGGTGAAAATACTGCAAAGTGTCGCTTAGCCTCTATTTGTAAGGGCAACCAACGATTTCTTAAGCTACAGTTTCTGTACTTCATTGGTATGGACTGACTCTGAAAAGAGACCCAAAACTGACAGAACTCCTCCTGGGATACCAATCCTGAGAGGAGATATTTATTATAAAAAACAAAAATATGTGAAAAAAAAGGTGATACTTTCTCGATTAATGCGTGTCATCCTTGCGCAGGGACCATGCTAATCTTCTCTGTATCGATCCAATTTTGACGGATGTCCCATTTCTGGGCTCCAAAATATAGGTACCTGTAACTTTGCAACTATGGCATCATATTCATTGCTTGGTCTGTACGTAAGGTTGCAGGTTTGACACAGATGCTCAAACCTGCAACTTGGGAACTGGACTGCTATACGATTATAGATTGTGTGCCCCCAAGTTGGAGGTCCCTATCTTGTAGGTGCTAAGTTGTTGTGCTACTTCTACCAAACAAATGCAACTGCAATTTGCAAAATCGCGCATGCTGATTTACAAATGCTTCCAAAATCTGCTTGCACACAGGGCCCAGTTGTGGGCCCATGTGCGGACATATTTGGCCATTTCCGTGCACTCGCACAGAATGACTTTCAACCATGAAGAGTCTAAAACTCAGGTTTTACCTCCGATTGCGTTCAGTCTTCAACACACAAATATTAGAACTTGGAGCATAACCAGCACACAACGCAACCACCTTTTTTTGTATGTATGGTCCAGTATACAGGGGGGTATGGGGTGGGATGCCTTTATGAATACAACTCTGAACTCCTTATTGGATTCGGCCATACTCTGGTGAATACACCTCATCCCGCCTGATTTGAGAAGTTAAGCACCAGCAGGCCTGGATAGTACTGACGTGGGTGACCAGTTGGGAAGTCCGGGTGCTTGAATCCTAAAAATGTTTTTTTTTTTGGGACCCATATTTTTTGGTGTATACCATGGGTAAAGGGGAAAATGGGGTGGGCTGCCTTTCTGATTACAATTCCGAACTCCTTATTGGATTCGGCCATACTCTGGTGAATACACCTCATCCCGCCTGATTTGAGAAGTTAAGCACCAGCAGGCCTGGATAGTACTGACGTGGGTGACCAGTTGGGAAGTCCGGGTGCTTGAATCCTAAAAAAAACTTTTTTTTTTTTTTTTTCAAAAAAACGTACCGATTTTCCACACCACCCAGGAGGCATTTTGAGTACCAAAATGGCACTACCAGACCCTGTCCGTGCCACTGGTATTTTCGATTTTTTATGGGTCCTCAGCCATAATTGATAGAATTCAATGGACCGGAATTTTTCGATAAAATTTTTTTTTCTGAAAGATATAAAGCTCATGACCCTACTACGTTTCACCCAAAAAAAATATACATATCGTCACGTACAGACACCGGTAGTATATTTTTTCGAAGGAATTTTTGGGAAATTTGTAGCAGTGTTGGTAGGAAACACACTTTCTCGTTTTTGGACAAACTCCAACTTTGGTGGTTCGAACACCCTGGGGGGGTCTATTTCGGGTGTCTCAAAAATGCGCGAGAGGTGGGGATATTGGGTCAGAGAGGAATCAAAACGTTGGTAGGGTACTGCCCAGCCACCACCAATTAAGTCGTTTTTGGTGTTCCAAAAAGTGTTTTTTGGCCATTTTTGGACCTATTTTTGGGGTTTTGGCACCCCAAATCGGCCACTTTTTTGGACCCAGATATACCCGTTTCTGTACCAGAATCTGGGTGTGGAAAAAAAAAAAAAAAAAAAAAAAAGTACCCACCCAGGTGGTCAACTTGCTTCCAACACACCTAGATTCCTTAGAAAACACCCCATGATTTCACCTCAATATGTACCTGGAGCTCCATACTGGGCCCTGGTGAGCTCACCAACAGTTTGCACCGTTTCTGACCCGAAATCTGGGTCAAAAACGGTGGTACCCGTCACACGGTGGGTCCCCAGCCATTTTCACAGAAATGCCATTTTTTAGGTGAAAATGGGCAAAAAACAGGGTTTTGGCCAAAAAAAACGACCTAATGGGTCCTGGCTGGGGACCCATATTTGGACATTATATACCGTTTCACACCCAGTATCTGAACCATTCGCGCATTTTTGAGACACCCGATTTTGACCCACCCAGGGTGTTCGAACCACCCAAATTGGAGTTTTGTAAAAAAAAAAAAAAAAAAAAAAGTGAGGTTTGAACCCACAGTGCTAAAAATACCCAAAAAATTCCTTTGAAAAAATATACTACCGACGTCTGTACGTGACGATATGTACAAAAATTTTGGGCTAAACGTAGCAGGGTTATGAGCTTTATATCTTTCGAGAAAAAAAAAGTTTATCGAAAAATTCCGGTCAACTGCATTTCATCAATTATGGCTGGGTACCCATGGAAAACCGAAAATTTTGGTGGCACGTACAGGGTCTGGTAGTGCCATTTTGGTACTCAGAATCAACCCAGATGTCAGCAGAAGTGGGAGGAAATCAGGTACTGAAAATTGGGTGCAATTTAACACTTTTTGGTGTTTTTTAGTGTTTTTAGTGGTTTTCCACATATTTTTTTGGGTCAGATATAAAAATTTCCCCCAGGATTGTCAATCCCAAGGGAAAACTGTCATTTTTGGTACTCTATTCAGAGTCAGTCCATACCAATGAAGTACAGAAACTGTAGCTTAAGAAATCGTTGGTTGCCCTTGTAAATGGAGGCTAATTGCGACTTTGCAGCATTTTCACCTATTGTGCAGAGTAACCCCAGAAATCGTTGGTTGCCCATTCAGAATGTGGGCTCTGGTGTGAACATGTGGTGAATTTTGGGACCCAGAATCGGGTTTACAATTTTTTTTTTTTGGGACCCATATTTTTTGGTGTAGACCAGGGGTAAAGGGGAAAATGGGGTGGGCTGCCTTTCTGATTACAATTCCGAACTCCTTATTGGATTCGGCCATACTCTGGTGAATACACCTCATCCCGCCTGATTTGAGAAGTTAAGCACCAGCAGGCCTGGATAGTACTGACGTGGGTGACCAGTTGGGAAGTCCGGGTGCTTGAATCCTAAAAAAAACTTTTTTTTTTTTTTTTTCAAAAAAACGTACCGATTTTCCACACCACCCAGGAGGCATTTTGAGTACCAAAATGGCACTACCAGACCCTGTCCGTGCCACTGGTATTTTCGATTTTTTATGGGTCCTCAGCCATAATTGATAGAATTCAATGGACCGGAATTTTTCGATAAAATTTTTTTTTCTGAAAGATATAAAGCTCATGACCCTACTACGTTTCACCCAAAAAAAATATACATATCGTCACGTACAGACACCGGTAGTATATTTTTTCGAAGGAATTTTTGGGAAATTTGTAGCAGTGTTGGTAGGAAACACACTTTCTCGTTTTTGGACAAACTCCAACTTTGGTGGTTCGAACACCCTGGGGGGGTCTATTTCGGGTGTCTCAAAAATGCGCGAGAGGTGGGGATATTGGGTCAGAGAGGAATCAAAACGTTGGTAGGGTACTGCCCAGCCACCACCAATTAAGTCGTTTTTGGTGTTCCAAAAAGTGTTTTTTGGCCATTTTTGGACCTATTTTTGGGGTTTTGGCACCCCAAATCGGCCACTTTTTTGGACCCAGATATACCCGTTTCTGTACCAGAATCTGGGTGTGGAAAAAAAAAAAAAAAAAAAAAAAGTACCCACCCAGGTGGTCAACTTGCTTCCAACACACCTAGATTCCTTAGAAAACACCCCATGATTTCACCTCAATATGTACCTGGAGCTCCATACTGGGCCCTGGTGAGCTCACCAACAGTTTGCACCGTTTCTGACCCGAAATCTGGGTCAAAAACGGTGGTACCCGTCACACGGTGGGTCCCCAGCCATTTTCACAGAAATGCCATTTTTTAGGTGAAAATGGGCAAAAAACAGGGTTTTGGCCAAAAAAAACGACCTAATGGGTCCTGGCTGGGGACCCATATTTGGACATTATATACCGTTTCACACCCAGTATCTGAACCATTCGCGCATTTTTGAGACACCCGATTTTGACCCACCCAGGGTGTTCGAACCACCCAAATTGGAGTTTTGTAAAAAAAAAAAAAAAAAAAAAAAGTGAGGTTTGAACCCACAGTGCTAAAAATACCCAAAAAATTCCTTTGAAAAAATATACTACCGACGTCTGTACGTGACGATATGTACAAAAATTTTGGGCTAAACGTAGCAGGGTTATGAGCTTTATATCTTTCGAGAAAAAAAAAGTTTATCGAAAAATTCCGGTCAACTGCATTTCATCAATTATGGCTGGGTACCCATGGAAAACCGAAAATTTTGGTGGCACGTACAGGGTCTGGTAGTGCCATTTTGGTACTCAGAATAAACCCAGATGTCAGCAGAAGTGGGAGGAAATCAGGTACTGAAAATTGGGTGCAATTTAACACTTTTTGGTGTTTTTTAGTGTTTTTAGTGGTTTTCCACATATTTTTTTGGGTCAGATATAAAAATTTCCCCCAGGATTGTCAATCCCAAGGGAAAACTGTCATTTTTGGTACTCTATTCAGAGTCAGTCCATACCAATGAAGTACAGAAACTGTAGCTTAAGAAATCGTTGGTTGCCCTTGTAAATGGAGGCTAATTGCGACTTTGCAGCATTTTCACCTATTGTGCAGAGTAACCCCAGAAATCGTTGGTTGCCCATTCAGAATGTGGGCTCTGGTGTGAACATGTGGTGAATTTTGGGACCCAGAATCAGCCCAGATATGAGTTGAAATATGGGAAAATCAGGTACTGGAAATTGGGTGCAATTTAACACTTGTCAGTGTTTTTGTGTTTTTTAGTGGTTTTCTACAGAATTTTTTTGTTCAGATATAAAAATTTCCCCCAGGATTGTCAATCCCAAGGGAAAACTGTCAGTTTTGGTACTCTATTCAGAGTCAGTCCATACCAATGAAGTACAGAAACTGTAGCTTAAGAAATCGTTGGTTGCCCTTGTAAATGGAGGCTAATTGCGACTTTGCAGCATTTTCACCTATTGTGCAGAGTAACCCCAGAAATCGTTGGTTGCCCATTCAGAATGTGGGCTCTGGTGTGAACATGTGGTGAATTTTGGGACCCAGAATCGGGTTTACAATTTTTTTTTTTTGGGACCCATATTTTTTGGTGTAGACCAGGGGTAAAGGGGAAAATGGGGTGGGCTGCCTTTCTGATTACAATTCCGAACTCCTTATTGGATTCGGCCATACTCTGGTGAATACACCTCATCCCGCCTGATTTGAGAAGTTAAGCACCAGCAGGCCTGGATAGTACTGACGTGGGTGACCAGTTGGGAAGTCCGGGTGCTTGAATCCTAAAAAAAACTTTTTTTTTTTTTTTTTTCAAAAAAACGTACCGATTTTCCACACCACCCAGGAGGCATTTTGAGTACCAAAATGGCACTACCAGACCCTGTCCGTGCCACTGGTATTTTCGATTTTTTATGGGTCCTCAGCCATAATTGATAGAATTCAATGGACCGGAATTTTTCGATAAAATTTTTTTTTCTGAAAGATATAAAGCTCATGACCCTACTACGTTTCACCCAAAAAAAATATACATATCGTCACGTACAGACACCGGTAGTATATTTTTTCGAAGGAATTTTTGGGAAATTTGTAGCAGTGTTGGTAGGAAACACACTTTCTCGTTTTTGGACAAACTCCAACTTTGGTGGTTCGAACACCCTGGGGGGGTCTATTTCGGGTGTCTCAAAAATGCGCGAGAGGTGGGGATATTGGGTCAGAGAGGAATCAAAACGTTGGTAGGGTACTGCCCAGCCACCACCAATTAAGTCGTTTTTGGTGTTCCAAAAAGTGTTTTTTGGCCATTTTTGGACCTATTTTTGGGGTTTTGGCACCCCAAATCGGCCACTTTTTTGGACCCAGATATACCCGTTTCTGTACCAGAATCTGGGTGTGGAAAAAAAAAAAAAAAAAAAAAAAAGTACCCACCCAGGTGGTCAACTTGCTTCCAACACACCTAGATTCCTTAGAAAACACCCCATGATTTCACCTCAATATGTACCTGGAGCTCCATACTGGGCCCTGGTGAGCTCACCAACAGTTTGCACCGTTTCTGACCCGAAATCTGGGTCAAAAACGGTGGTACCCGTCACACGGTGGGTCCCCAGCCATTTTCACAGAAATGCCATTTTTTAGGTGAAAATGGGCAAAAAACAGGGTTTTGGCCAAAAAAAACGACCTAATGGGTCCTGGCTGGGGACCCATATTTGGACATTATATACCGTTTCACACCCAGTATCTGAACCATTCGCGCATTTTTGAGACACCCGATTTTGACCCACCCAGGGTGTTCGAACCACCCAAATTGGAGTTTTGTAAAAAAAAAAAAAAAAAAAAAAGTGAGGTTTGAACCCACAGTGCTAAAAATACCCAAAAAATTCCTTTGAAAAAATATACTACCGACGTCTGTACATGACGATATGTACAAAAATTTTGGGCTAAACGTAGCAGGGTTATGAGCTTTATATCTTTCGAGAAAAAAAAAGTTTATCGAAAAATTCCGGTCAACTGCATTTCATCAATTATGGCTGGGTACCCATGGAAAACCGAAAATTTTGGTGGCACGTACAGGGTCTGGTAGTGCCATTTTGGTACTCAGAATCAACCCAGATGTCAGCAGAAGTGGGAGGAAATCAGGTACTGAAAATTGGGTGCAATTTAACACTTTTTGGTGTTTTTTAGTGTTTTTAGTGGTTTTCCACATATTTTTTTGGGTCAGATATAAAAATTTCCCCCAGGATTGTCAATCCCAAGGGAAAACTGTCATTTTTGGTACTCTATTCAGAGTCAGTCCATACCAATGAAGTACAGAAACTGTACCTTAAGAAATCGTTGGTTGCCCTTGTAAATGGAGGCTAATTGCGACTTTGCAGCATTTTCACCTATTGTGCAGAGTAACCCCAGAAATCGTTGGTTGCCCATTCAGAATGTGGGCTCTGGTGTGAACATGTGGTGAATTTTGGGACCCAGAATCAGCCCAGATATGAGTTGAAATATGGGAAAATCAGGTACTGGAAATTGGGTGCAATTTAACACTTGTCAGTGTTTTTGTGTTTTTTAGTGGTTTTCTACAGAATTTTTTTGTTCAGATATAAAAATTTCCCCCAGGATTGTCAATCCCAAGGGAAAACTGTCAGTTTTGGTACTCTATTCAGAGTCAGTCCATACCAATGAAGTACAGAAACTGTAGCTTAAGAAATCGTTGGTTGCCCTTGTAAATGGAGGCTAATTGCGACTTTGCAGCATTTTCACCTATTGTGCAGAGTAACCCCAGAAATCGTTGGTTGCCCATTCAGAATGTGGGCTCTGGTGTGAACATGTGGTGAATTTTGGGACCCAGAATCGGGTTTACAATTTTTTTTTTTTGGGACCCATATTTTTTGGTGTAGACCAGGGGTAAAGGGGAAAATGGGGTGGGCTGCCTTTCTGATTACAATTCCGAACTCCTTATTGGATTCGGCCATACTCTGGTGAATACACCTCATCCCGCCTGATTTGAGAAGTTAAGCACCAGCAGGCCTGGATAGTACTGACGTGGGTGACCAGTTGGGAAGTCCGGGTGCTTGAATCCTAAAAAAAACTTTTTTTTTTTTTTTCAAAAAAACGTACCGATTTTCCACACCACCCAGGAGGCATTTTGAGTACCAAAATGGCACTACCAGACCCTGTCCGTGCCACTGGTATTTTCGATTTTTTATGGGTCCTCAGCCATAATTGATAGAATTCAATGGACCGGAATTTTTCGATAAAATTTTTTTTTCTGAAAGATATAAAGCTCATGACCCTACTACGTTTCACCCAAAAAAAATATACATATCGTCACGTACAGACACCGGTAGTATATTTTTTCGAAGGAATTTTTGGGAAATTTGTAGCAGTGTTGGTAGGAAACACACTTTCTCGTTTTTGGACAAACTCCAACTTTGGTGGTTCGAACACCCTGGGGGGGTCTATTTCGGGTGTCTCAAAAATGCGCGAGAGGTGGGGATATTGGGTCAGAGAGGAATCAAAACGTTGGTAGGGTACTGCCCAGCCACCACCAATTAAGTCGTTTTTGGTGTTCCAAAAAGTGTTTTTTGGCCATTTTTGGACCTATTTTTGGGGTTTTGGCACCCCAAATCGGCCACTTTTTTGGACCCAGATATACCCGTTTCTGTACCAGAATCTGGGTGTGGAAAAAAAAAAAAAAAAAAAAAAAAGTACCCACCCAGGTGGTCAACTTGCTTCCAACACACCTAGATTCCTTAGAAAACACCCCATGATTTCACCTCAATATGTACCTGGAGCTCCATACTGGGCCCTGGTGAGCTCACCAACAGTTTGCACCGTTTCTGACCCGAAATCTGGGTCAAAAACGGTGGTACCCGTCACACGGTGGGTCCCCAGCCATTTTCACAGAAATGCCATTTTTTAGGTGAAAATGGGCAAAAAACAGGGTTTTGGCCAAAAAAAACGACCTAATGGGTCCTGGCTGGGGACCCATATTTGGACATTATATACCGTTTCACACCCAGTATCTGAACCATTCGCGCATTTTTGAGACACCCGATTTTGACCCACCCAGGGTGTTCGAACCACCCAAATTGGAGTTTTGTAAAAAAAAAAAAAAAAAAAAAAGTGAGGTTTGAACCCACAGTGCTAAAAATACCCAAAAAATTCCTTTGAAAAAATATACTACCGACGTCTGTACATGACGATATGTACAAAAATTTTGGGCTAAACGTAGCAGGGTTATGAGCTTTATATCTTTCGAGAAAAAAAAAGTTTATCGAAAAATTCCGGTCAACTGCATTTCATCAATTATGGCTGGGTACCCATGGAAAACCGAAAATTTTGGTGGCACGTACAGGGTCTGGTAGTGCCATTTTGGTACTCAGAATCAACCCAGATGTCAGCAGAAGTGGGAGGAAATCAGGTACTGAAAATTGGGTGCAATTTAACACTTTTTGGTGTTTTTTAGTGTTTTTAGTGGTTTTCCACATATTTTTTTGGGTCAGATATAAAAATTTCCCCCAGGATTGTCAATCCCAAGGGAAAACTGTCATTTTTGGTACTCTATTCAGAGTCAGTCCATACCAATGAAGTACAGAAACTGTAGCTTAAGAAATCGTTGGTTGCCCTTGTAAATGGAGGCTAATTGCGACTTTGCAGCATTTTCACCTATTGTGCAGAGTAACCCCAGAAATCGTTGGTTGCCCATTCAGAATGTGGGCTCTGGTGTGAACATGTGGTGAATTTTGGGACCCAGAATCAGCCCAGATATGAGTTGAAATATGGGAAAATCAGGTACTGGAAATTGGGTGCAATTTAACACTTGTCAGTGTTTTTGTGTTTTTTAGTGGTTTTCTACAGAATTTTTTTGTTCAGATATAAAAATTTCCCCCAGGATTGTCAATCCCAAGGGAAAACTGTCAGTTTTGGTACTCTATTCAGAGTCAGTCCATACCAATGAAGTACAGAAACTGTAGCTTAAGAAATCGTTGGTTGCCCTTGTAAATGGAGGCTAATTGCGACTTTGCAGCATTTTCACCTATTGTGCAGAGTAACCCCAGAAATCGTTGGTTGCCCATTCAGAATGTGGGCTCTGGTGTGAACATGTGGTGAATTTTGGGACCCAGAATCGGGTTTACAATTTTTTTTTTTTGGGACCCATATTTTTTGGTGTAGACCAGGGGTAAAGGGGAAAATGGGGTGGGCTGCCTTTCTGATTACAATTCCGAACTCCTTATTGGATTCGGCCATACTCTGGTGAATACACCTCATCCCGCCTGATTTGAGAAGTTAAGCACCAGCAGGCCTGGATAGTACTGACGTGGGTGACCAGTTGGGAAGTCCGGGTGCTTGAATCCTAAAAAAAACTTTTTTTTTTTTTTTTTTCAAAAAAACGTACCGATTTTCCACACCACCCAGGAGGCATTTTGAGTACCAAAATGGCACTACCAGACCCTGTCCGTGCCACTGGTATTTTCGATTTTTTATGGGTCCTCAGCCATAATTGATAGAATTCAATGGACCGGAATTTTTCGATAAAATTTTTTTTTCTGAAAGATATAAAGCTCATGACCCTACTACGTTTCACCCAAAAAAAATATACATATCGTCACGTACAGACACCGGTAGTATATTTTTTCGAAGGAATTTTTGGGAAATTTGTAGCAGTGTTGGTAGGAAACACACTTTCTCGTTTTTGGACAAACTCCAACTTTGGTGGTTCGAACACCCTGGGGGGGTCTATTTCGGGTGTCTCAAAAATGCGCGAGAGGTGGGGATATTGGGTCAGAGAGGAATCAAAACGTTGGTAGGGTACTGCCCAGCCACCACCAATTAAGTCGTTTTTGGTGTTCCAAAAAGTGTTTTTTGGCCATTTTTGGACCTATTTTTGGGGTTTTGGCACCCCAAATCGGCCACTTTTTTGGACCCAGATATACCCGTTTCTGTACCAGAATCTGGGTGTGGAAAAAAAAAAAAAAAAAAAAAAAAGTACCCACCCAGGTGGTCAACTTGCTTCCAACACACCTAGATTCCTTAGAAAACACCCCATGATTTCACCTCAATATGTACCTGGAGCTCCATACTGGGCCCTGGTGAGCTCACCAACAGTTTGCACCGTTTCTGACCCGAAATCTGGGTCAAAAACGGTGGTACCCGTCACACGGTGGGTCCCCAGCCATTTTCACAGAAATGCCATTTTTTAGGTGAAAATGGGCAAAAAACAGGGTTTTGGCCAAAAAAAACGACCTAATGGGTCCTGGCTGGGGACCCATATTTGGACATTATATACCGTTTCACACCCAGTATCTGAACCATTCGCGCATTTTTGAGACACCCGATTTTGACCCACCCAGGGTGTTCGAACCACCCAAATTGGAGTTTTGTAAAAAAAAAAAAAAAAAAAAAAAGTGAGGTTTGAACCCACAGTGCTAAAAATACCCAAAAAATTCCTTTGAAAAAATATACTACCGACGTCTGTACGTGACGATATGTACAAAAATTTTGGGCTAAACGTAGCAGGGTTATGAGCTTTATATCTTTCGAGAAAAAAAAAGTTTATCGAAAAATTCCGGTCAACTGCATTTCATCAATTATGGCTGGGTACCCATGGAAAACCGAAAATTTTGGTGGCACGTACAGGGTCTGGTAGTGCCATTTTGGTACTCAGAATAAACCCAGATGTCAGCAGAAGTGGGAGGAAATCAGGTACTGAAAATTGGGTGCAATTTAACACTTTTTGGTGTTTTTTAGTGTTTTTAGTGGTTTTCCACATATTTTTTTGGGTCAGATATAAAAATTTCCCCCAGGATTGTCAATCCCAAGGGAAAACTGTCATTTTTGGTACTCTATTCAGAGTCAGTCCATACCAATGAAGTACAGAAACTGTAGCTTAAGAAATCGTTGGTTGCCCTTGTAAATGGAGGCTAATTGCGACTTTGCAGCATTTTCACCTATTGTGCAGAGTAACCCCAGAAATCGTTGGTTGCCCATTCAGAATGTGGGCTCTGGTGTGAACATGTGGTGAATTTTGGGACCCAGAATCAGCCCAGATATGAGTTGAAATATGGGAAAATCAGGTACTGGAAATTGGGTGCAATTTAACACTTGTCAGTGTTTTTGTGTTTTTTAGTGGTTTTCTACAGAATTTTTTTGTTCAGATATAAAAATTTCCCCCAGGATTGTCAATCCCAAGGGAAAACTGTCAGTTTTGGTACTCTATTCAGAGTCAGTCCATACCAATGAAGTACAGAAACTGTAGCTTAAGAAATCGTTGGTTGCCCTTGTAAATGGAGGCTAATTGCGACTTTGCAGCATTTTCACCTATTGTGCAGAGTAACCCCAGAAATCGTTGGTTGCCCATTCAGAATGTGGGCTCTGGTGTGAACATGTGGTGAATTTTGGGACCCAGAATCGGGTTTACAATTTTTTTTTTTTGGGACCCATATTTTTTGGTGTAGACCAGGGGTAAAGGGGAAAATGGGGTGGGCTGCCTTTCTGATTACAATTCCGAACTCCTTATTGGATTCGGCCATACTCTGGTGAATACACCTCATCCCGCCTGATTTGAGAAGTTAAGCACCAGCAGGCCTGGATAGTACTGACGTGGGTGACCAGTTGGGAAGTCCGGGTGCTTGAATCCTAAAAAAAACTTTTTTTTTTTTTCAAAAAAACGTACCGATTTTCCACACCACCCAGGAGGCATTTTGAGTACCAAAATGGCACTACCAGACCCTGTCCGTGCCACTGGTATTTTCGATTTTTTATGGGTCCTCAGCCATAATTGATAGAATTCAATGGACCGGAATTTTTCGATAAAATTTTTTTTTCTGAAAGATATAACCCGCAAACCCGCAAACCCGCAAACCCGCAAACCCGCAAACCCGCAAACCCGCAAACCCGCAAACCCGCAAACCCGCAAACCCGCAAACCCGCAAACCCGCAAACCCGCAAACCCGCAAACCCGCAAACCCGCAAACCCGCAAACCCGCAAACCCGCAAACCCGCAAACCCGCAAACCCGCAAACCCGCAAACCCGCAAACCCGCAAACCCGCAAACCCGCAAACCCGCAAACCCGCAAACCCGCAAACCCGCAAACCCGCAAACCCGCAAACCCGCAAACCCGCAAACCCGCAAACCCGCAAACCCGCAAACCCGCAAACCCGCAAACCCGCAAACCCGCAAACCCGCAAACCCGCAAACCCGCAAACCCGCAAACCCGCAAACCCGCAAACCCGCAAACCCGCAAACCCGCAAACCCGCAAACCCGCAAACCCGCAAACCCGCAAACCCGCAAACCCGCAAACCCGCAAACCCGCAAACCCGCAAACCCGCAAACCCGCAAACCCGCAAACCCGCAAACCCGCAAACCCGCAAACCCGCAAACCCGCAAACCCGCAAACCCGCAAACCCGCAAACCCGCAAACCCGCAAACCCGCAAACCCGCAAACCCGCAAACCCGCAAACCCGCAAACCCGCAAACCCGCAAACCCGCAAACCCGCAAACCCGCAAACCCGCAAACCCGCAAACCCGCAAACCCGCAAACCCGCAAACCCGCAAACCCGCAAACCCGCAAACCCGCAAACCCGCAAACCCGCAAACCCGCAAACCCGCAAACCCGCAAACCCGCAAACCCGCAAACCCGCAAACCCGCAAACCCGCAAACCCGCAAACCCGCAAACCCGCAAACCCGCAAACCCGCAAACCCGCAAACCCGCAAACCCGCAAACCCGCAAACCCGCAAACCCGCAAACCCGCAAACCCGCAAACCCGCAAACCCGCAAACCCGCAAACCCGCAAACCCGCAAACCCGCAAACCCGCAAACCCGCAAACCCGCAAACCCGCAAACCCGCAAACCCGCAAACCCGCAAACCCGCAAACCCGCAAACCCGCAAACCCGCAAACCCGCAAACCCGCAAACCCGCAAACCCGCAAACCCGCAAACCCGCAAACCCGCAAACCCGCAAACCCGCAAACCCGCAAACCCGCAAACCCGCAAACCCGCAAACCCGCAAACCCGCAAACCCGCAAACCCGCAAACCCGCAAACCCGCAAACCCGCAAACCCGCAAACCCGCAAACCCGCAAACCCGCAAACCCGCAAACCCGCAAACCCGCAAACCCGCAAACCCGCAAACCCGCAAACCCGCAAACCCGCAAACCCGCAAACCCGCAAACCCGCAAACCCGCAAACCCGCAAACCCGCAAACCCGCAAACCCGCAAACCCGCAAACCCGCAAACCCGCAAACCCGCAAACCCGCAAACCCGCAAACCCGCAAACCCGCAAACCCGCAAACCCGCAAACCCGCAAACCCGCAAACCCGCAAACCCGCAAACCCGCAAACCCGCAAACCCGCAAACCCGCAAACCCGCAAACCCGCAAACCCGCAAACCCGCAAACCCGCAAACCCGCAAACCCGCAAACCCGCAAACCCGCAAACCCGCAAACCCGCAAACCCGCAAACCCGCAAACCCGCAAACCCGCAAACCCGCAAACCCGCAAACCCGCAAACCCGCAAACCCGCAAACCCGCAAACCCGCAAACCCGCAAACCCGCAAACCCGCAAACCCGCAAACCCGCAAACCCGCAAACCCGCAAACCCGCAAACCCGCAAACCCGCAAACCCGCAAACCCGCAAACCCGCAAACCCGCAAACCCGCAAACCCGCAAACCCGCAAACCCGCAAACCCGCAAACCCGCAAACCCGCAAACCCGCAAACCCGCAAACCCGCAAACCCGCAAACCCGCAAACCCGCAAACCCGCAAACCCGCAAACCCGCAAACCCGCAAACCCGCAAACCCGCAAACCCGCAAACCCGCAAACCCGCAAACCCGCAAACCCGCAAACCCGCAAACCCGCAAACCCGCAAACCCGCAAACCCGCAAACCCGCAAACCCGCAAACCCGCAAACCCGCAAACCCGCAAACCCGCAAACCCGCAAACCCGCAAACCCGCAAACCCGCAAACCCGCAAACCCGCAAACCCGCAAACCCGCAAACCCGCAAACCCGCAAACCCGCAAACCCGCAAACCCGCAAACCCGCAAACCCGCAAACCCGCAAACCCGCAAACCCGCAAACCCGCAAACCCGCAAACCCGCAAACCCGCAAACCCGCAAACCCGCAAACCCGCAAACCCGCAAACCCGCAAACCCGCAAACCCGCAAACCCGCAAACCCGCAAACCCGCAAACCCGCAAACCCGCAAACCCGCAAACCCGCAAACCCGCAAACCCGCAAACCCGCAAACCCGCAAACCCGCAAACCCGCAAACCCGCAAACCCGCAAACCCGCAAACCCGCAAACCCGCAAACCCGCAAACCCGCAAACCCGCAAACCCGCAAACCCGCAAACCCGCAAACCCGCAAACCCGCAAACCCGCAAACCCGCAAACCCGCAAACCCGCAAACCCGCAAACCCGCAAACCCGCAAACCCGCAAACCCGCAAACCCGCAAACCCGCAAACCCGCAAACCCGCAAACCCGCAAACCCGCAAACCCGCAAACCCGCAAACCCGCAAACCCGCAAACCCGCAAACCCGCAAACCCGCAAACCCGCAAACCCGCAAACCCGCAAACCCGCAAACCCGCAAACCCGCAAACCCGCAAACCCGCAAACCCGCAAACCCGCAAACCCGCAAACCCGCAAACCCGCAAACCCGCAAACCCGCAAACCCGCAAACCCGCAAACCCGCAAACCCGCAAACCCGCAAACCCGCAAACCCGCAAACCCGCAAACCCGCAAACCCGCAAACCCGCAAACCCGCAAACCCGCAAACCCGCAAACCCGCAAACCCGCAAACCCGCAAACCCGCAAACCCGCAAACCCGCAAACCCGCAAACCCGCAAACCCGCAAACCCGCAAACCCGCAAACCCGCAAACCCGCAAACCCGCAAACCCGCAAACCCGCAAACCCGCAAACCCGCAAACCCGCAAACCCGCAAACCCGCAAACCCGCAAACCCGCAAACCCGCAAACCCGCAAACCCGCAAACCCGCAAACCCGCAAACCCGCAAACCCGCAAACCCGCAAACCCGCAAACCCGCAAACCCGCAAACCCGCAAACCCGCAAACCCGCAAACCCGCAAACCCGCAAACCCGCAAACCCGCAAACCCGCAAACCCGCAAACCCGCAAACCCGCAAACCCGCAAACCCGCAAACCCGCAAACCCGCAAACCCGCAAACCCGCAAACCCGCAAACCCGCAAACCCGCAAACCCGCAAACCCGCAAACCCGCAAACCCGCAAACCCGCAAACCCGCAAACCCGCAAACCCGCAAACCCGCAAACCCGCAAACCCGCAAACCCGCAAACCCGCAAACCCGCAAACCCGCAAACCCGCAAACCCGCAAACCCGCAAACCCGCAAACCCGCAAACCCGCAAACCCGCAAACCCGCAAACCCGCAAACCCGCAAACCCGCAAACCCGCAAACCCGCAAACCCGCAAACCCGCAAACCCGCAAACCCGCAAACCCGCAAACCCGCAAACCCGCAAACCCGCAAACCCGCAAACCCGCAAACCCGCAAACCCGCAAACCCGCAAACCCGCAAACCCGCAAACCCGCAAACCCGCAAACCCGCAAACCCGCAAACCCGCAAACCCGCAAACCCGCAAACCCGCAAACCCGCAAACCCGCAAACCCGCAAACCCGCAAACCCGCAAACCCGCAAACCCGCAAACCCGCAAACCCGCAAACCCGCAAACCCGCAAACCCGCAAACCCGCAAACCCGCAAACCCGCAAACCCGCAAACCCGCAAACCCGCAAACCCGCAAACCCGCAAACCCGCAAACCCGCAAACCCGCAAACCCGCAAACCCGCAAACCCGCAAACCCGCAAACCCGCAAACCCGCAAACCCGCAAACCCGCAAACCCGCAAACCCGCAAACCCGCAAACCCGCAAACCCGCAAACCCGCAAACCCGCAAACCCGCAAACCCGCAAACCCGCAAACCCGCAAACCCGCAAACCCGCAAACCCGCAAACCCGCAAACCCGCAAACCCGCAAACCCGCAAACCCGCAAACCCGCAAACCCGCAAACCCGCAAACCCGCAAACCCGCAAACCCGCAAACCCGCAAACCCGCAAACCCGCAAACCCGCAAACCCGCAAACCCGCAAACCCGCAAACCCGCAAACCCGCAAACCCGCAAACCCGCAAACCCGCAAACCCGCAAACCCGCAAACCCGCAAACCCGCAAACCCGCAAACCCGCAAACCCGCAAACCCGCAAACCCGCAAACCCGCAAACCCGCAAACCCGCAAACCCGCAAACCCGCAAACCCGCAAACCCGCAAACCCGCAAACCCGCAAACCCGCAAACCCGCAAACCCGCAAACCCGCAAACCCGCAAACCCGCAAACCCGCAAACCCGCAAACCCGCAAACCCGCAAACCCGCAAACCCGCAAACCCGCAAACCCGCAAACCCGCAAACCCGCAAACCCGCAAACCCGCAAACCCGCAAACCCGCAAACCCGCAAACCCGCAAACCCGCAAACCCGCAAACCCGCAAACCCGCAAACCCGCAAACCCGCAAACCCGCAAACCCGCAAACCCGCAAACCCGCAAACCCGCAAACCCGCAAACCCGCAAACCCGCAAACCCGCAAACCCGCAAACCCGCAAACCCGCAAACCCGCAAACCCGCAAACCCGCAAACCCGCAAACCCGCAAACCCGCAAACCCGCAAACCCGCAAACCCGCAAACCCGCAAACCCGCAAACCCGCAAACCCGCAAACCCGCAAACCCGCAAACCCGCAAACCCGCAAACCCGCAAACCCGCAAACCCGCAAACCCGCAAACCCGCAAACCCGCAAACCCGCAAACCCGCAAACCCGCAAACCCGCAAACCCGCAAACCCGCAAACCCGCAAACCCGCAAACCCGCAAACCCGCAAACCCGCAAACCCGCAAACCCGCAAACCCGCAAACCCGCAAACCCGCAAACCCGCAAACCCGCAAACCCGCAAACCCGCAAACCCGCAAACCCGCAAACCCGCAAACCCGCAAACCCGCAAACCCGCAAACCCGCAAACCCGCAAACCCGCAAACCCGCAAACCCGCAAACCCGCAAACCCGCAAACCCGCAAACCCGCAAACCCGCAAACCCGCAAACCCGCAAACCCGCAAACCCGCAAACCCGCAAACCCGCAAACCCGCAAACCCGCAAACCCGCAAACCCGCAAACCCGCAAACCCGCAAACCCGCAAACCCGCAAACCCGCAAACCCGCAAACCCGCAAACCCGCAAACCCGCAAACCCGCAAACCCGCAAACCCGCAAACCCGCAAACCCGCAAACCCGCAAACCCGCAAACCCGCAAACCCGCAAACCCGCAAACCCGCAAACCCGCAAACCCGCAAACCCGCAAACCCGCAAACCCGCAAACCCGCAAACCCGCAAACCCGCAAACCCGCAAACCCGCAAACCCGCAAACCCGCAAACCCGCAAACCCGCAAACCCGCAAACCCGCAAACCCGCAAACCCGCAAACCCGCAAACCCGCAAACCCGCAAACCCGCAAACCCGCAAACCCGCAAACCCGCAAACCCGCAAACCCGCAAACCCGCAAACCCGCAAACCCGCAAACCCGCAAACCCGCAAACCCGCAAACCCGCAAACCCGCAAACCCGCAAACCCGCAAACCCGCAAACCCGCAAACCCGCAAACCCGCAAACCCGCAAACCCGCAAACCCGCAAACCCGCAAACCCGCAAACCCGCAAACCCGCAAACCCGCAAACCCGCAAACCCGCAAACCCGCAAACCCGCAAACCCGCAAACCCGCAAACCCGCAAACCCGCAAACCCGCAAACCCGCAAACCCGCAAACCCGCAAACCCGCAAACCCGCAAACCCGCAAACCCGCAAACCCGCAAACCCGCAAACCCGCAAACCCGCAAACCCGCAAACCCGCAAACCCGCAAACCCGCAAACCCGCAAACCCGCAAACCCGCAAACCCGCAAACCCGCAAACCCGCAAACCCGCAAACCCGCAAACCCGCAAACCCGCAAACCCGCAAACCCGCAAACCCGCAAACCCGCAAACCCGCAAACCCGCAAACCCGCAAACCCGCAAACCCGCAAACCCGCAAACCCGCAAACCCGCAAACCCGCAAACCCGCAAACCCGCAAACCCGCAAACCCGCAAACCCGCAAACCCGCAAACCCGCAAACCCGCAAACCCGCAAACCCGCAAACCCGCAAACCCGCAAACCCGCAAACCCGCAAACCCGCAAACCCGCAAACCCGCAAACCCGCAAACCCGCAAACCCGCAAACCCGCAAACCCGCAAACCCGCAAACCCGCAAACCCGCAAACCCGCAAACCCGCAAACCCGCAAACCCGCAAACCCGCAAACCCGCAAACCCGCAAACCCGCAAACCCGCAAACCCGCAAACCCGCAAACCCGCAAACCCGCAAACCCGCAAACCCGCAAACCCGCAAACCCGCAAACCCGCAAACCCGCAAACCCGCAAACCCGCAAACCCGCAAACCCGCAAACCCGCAAACCCGCAAACCCGCAAACCCGCAAACCCGCAAACCCGCAAACCCGCAAACCCGCAAACCCGCAAACCCGCAAACCCGCAAACCCGCAAACCCGCAAACCCGCAAACCCGCAAACCCGCAAACCCGCAAACCCGCAAACCCGCAAACCCGCAAACCCGCAAACCCGCAAACCCGCAAACCCGCAAACCCGCAAACCCGCAAACCCGCAAACCCGCAAACCCGCAAACCCGCAAACCCGCAAACCCGCAAACCCGCAAACCCGCAAACCCGCAAACCCGCAAACCCGCAAACCCGCAAACCCGCAAACCCGCAAACCCGCAAACCCGCAAACCCGCAAACCCGCAAACCCGCAAACCCGCAAACCCGCAAACCCGCAAACCCGCAAACCCGCAAACCCGCAAACCCGCAAACCCGCAAACCCGCAAACCCGCAAACCCGCAAACCCGCAAACCCGCAAACCCGCAAACCCGCAAACCCGCAAACCCGCAAACCCGCAAACCCGCAAACCCGCAAACCCGCAAACCCGCAAACCCGCAAACCCGCAAACCCGCAAACCCGCAAACCCGCAAACCCGCAAACCCGCAAACCCGCAAACCCGCAAACCCGCAAACCCGCAAACCCGCAAACCCGCAAACCCGCAAACCCGCAAACCCGCAAACCCGCAAACCCGCAAACCCGCAAACCCGCAAACCCGCAAACCCGCAAACCCGCAAACCCGCAAACCCGCAAACCCGCAAACCCGCAAACCCGCAAACCCGCAAACCCGCAAACCCGCAAACCCGCAAACCCGCAAACCCGCAAACCCGCAAACCCGCAAACCCGCAAACCCGCAAACCCGCAAACCCGCAAACCCGCAAACCCGCAAACCCGCAAACCCGCAAACCCGCAAACCCGCAAACCCGCAAACCCGCAAACCCGCAAACCCGCAAACCCGCAAACCCGCAAACCCGCAAACCCGCAAACCCGCAAACCCGCAAACCCGCAAACCCGCAAACCCGCAAACCCGCAAACCCGCAAACCCGCAAACCCGCAAACCCGCAAACCCGCAAACCCGCAAACCCGCAAACCCGCAAACCCGCAAACCCGCAAACCCGCAAACCCGCAAACCCGCAAACCCGCAAACCCGCAAACCCGCAAACCCGCAAACCCGCAAACCCGCAAACCCGCAAACCCGCAAACCCGCAAACCCGCAAACCCGCAAACCCGCAAACCCGCAAACCCGCAAACCCGCAAACCCGCAAACCCGCAAACCCGCAAACCCGCAAACCCGCAAACCCGCAAACCCGCAAACCCGCAAACCCGCAAACCCGCAAACCCGCAAACCCGCAAACCCGCAAACCCGCAAACCCGCAAACCCGCAAACCCGCAAACCCGCAAACCCGCAAACCCGCAAACCCGCAAACCCGCAAACCCGCAAACCCGCAAACCCGCAAACCCGCAAACCCGCAAACCCGCAAACCCGCAAACCCGCAAACCCGCAAACCCGCAAACCCGCAAACCCGCAAACCCGCAAACCCGCAAACCCGCAAACCCGCAAACCCGCAAACCCGCAAACCCGCAAACCCGCAAACCCGCAAACCCGCAAACCCGCAAACCCGCAAACCCGCAAACCCGCAAACCCGCAAACCCGCAAACCCGCAAACCCGCAAACCCGCAAACCCGCAAACCCGCAAACCCGCAAACCCGCAAACCCGCAAACCCGCAAACCCGCAAACCCGCAAACCCGCAAACCCGCAAACCCGCAAACCCGCAAACCCGCAAACCCGCAAACCCGCAAACCCGCAAACCCGCAAACCCGCAAACCCGCAAACCCGCAAACCCGCAAACCCGCAAACCCGCAAACCCGCAAACCCGCAAACCCGCAAACCCGCAAACCCGCAAACCCGCAAACCCGCAAACCCGCAAACCCGCAAACCCGCAAACCCGCAAACCCGCAAACCCGCAAACCCGCAAACCCGCAAACCCGCAAACCCGCAAACCCGCAAACCCGCAAACCCGCAAACCCGCAAACCCGCAAACCCGCAAACCCGCAAACCCGCAAACCCGCAAACCCGCAAACCCGCAAACCCGCAAACCCGCAAACCCGCAAACCCGCAAACCCGCAAACCCGCAAACCCGCAAACCCGCAAACCCGCAAACCCGCAAACCCGCAAACCCGCAAACCCGCAAACCCGCAAACCCGCAAACCCGCAAACCCGCAAACCCGCAAACCCGCAAACCCGCAAACCCGCAAACCCGCAAACCCGCAAACCCGCAAACCCGCAAACCCGCAAACCCGCAAACCCGCAAACCCGCAAACCCGCAAACCCGCAAACCCGCAAACCCGCAAACCCGCAAACCCGCAAACCCGCAAACCCGCAAACCCGCAAACCCGCAAACCCGCAAACCCGCAAACCCGCAAACCCGCAAACCCGCAAACCCGCAAACCCGCAAACCCGCAAACCCGCAAACCCGCAAACCCGCAAACCCGCAAACCCGCAAACCCGCAAACCCGCAAACCCGCAAACCCGCAAACCCGCAAACCCGCAAACCCGCAAACCCGCAAACCCGCAAACCCGCAAACCCGCAAACCCGCAAACCCGCAAACCCGCAAACCCGCAAACCCGCAAACCCGCAAACCCGCAAACCCGCAAACCCGCAAACCCGCAAACCCGCAAACCCGCAAACCCGCAAACCCGCAAACCCGCAAACCCGCAAACCCGCAAACCCGCAAACCCGCAAACCCGCAAACCCGCAAACCCGCAAACCCGCAAACCCGCAAACCCGCAAACCCGCAAACCCGCAAACCCGCAAACCCGCAAACCCGCAAACCCGCAAACCCGCAAACCCGCAAACCCGCAAACCCGCAAACCCGCAAACCCGCAAACCCGCAAACCCGCAAACCCGCAAACCCGCAAACCCGCAAACCCGCAAACCCGCAAACCCGCAAACCCGCAAACCCGCAAACCCGCAAACCCGCAAACCCGCAAACCCGCAAACCCGCAAACCCGCAAACCCGCAAACCCGCAAACCCGCAAACCCGCAAACCCGCAAACCCGCAAACCCGCAAACCCGCAAACCCGCAAACCCGCAAACCCGCAAACCCGCAAACCCGCAAACCCGCAAACCCGCAAACCCGCAAACCCGCAAACCCGCAAACCCGCAAACCCGCAAACCCGCAAACCCGCAAACCCGCAAACCCGCAAACCCGCAAACCCGCAAACCCGCAAACCCGCAAACCCGCAAACCCGCAAACCCGCAAACCCGCAAACCCGCAAACCCGCAAACCCGCAAACCCGCAAACCCGCAAACCCGCAAACCCGCAAACCCGCAAACCCGCAAACCCGCAAACCCGCAAACCCGCAAACCCGCAAACCCGCAAACCCGCAAACCCGCAAACCCGCAAACCCGCAAACCCGCAAACCCGCAAACCCGCAAACCCGCAAACCCGCAAACCCGCAAACCCGCAAACCCGCAAACCCGCAAACCCGCAAACCCGCAAACCCGCAAACCCGCAAACCCGCAAACCCGCAAACCCGCAAACCCGCAAACCCGCAAACCCGCAAACCCGCAAACCCGCAAACCCGCAAACCCGCAAACCCGCAAACCCGCAAACCCGCAAACCCGCAAACCCGCAAACCCGCAAACCCGCAAACCCGCAAACCCGCAAACCCGCAAACCCGCAAACCCGCAAACCCGCAAACCCGCAAACCCGCAAACCCGCAAACCCGCAAACCCGCAAAC